>JAEIFU010000556.1:0-119192 GCA_018904235.1 Lordiphosa stackelbergi
GATCCCTTTCGGAGCATTTAATAATAAAAGTTGTATCGAAAACTTTAACACAACCAGTCACCTTCACCAGCTATTGGCAACAGCTATGAAGTATTTGGTCTTGAAACATCTTCTTTTTAAATTCGGCGTTAAGCTGTTGCTGTAGAAAACTAGAATATATTTAGAACCAAGGCTGCGAACCTCTAAAATTTTGCAGAAGGTTCGGTCCGGGGGTTCGAAACCCGCTGTAAAACTTAGGGTTCGGTTCGCAGACCGGTTCTTGGAACTCCTGAACCCAAGGTTTTGGTTCGAACCCTCGGTTCGCTGGAACAAAAAAAAGTAGTTTCGGTTTTAAATACGTAATTGATTAAATAATAATCGATAATTCAATAATGCTACTTCACAACTTTTGAGTATTACATCTTCCAGGAGCTTTTTTAACTAGCTTCACTAGCTCTTAGATCAGAAAGATCTTATTTATATTGTTGAAAACGATCGTTTAACTGATACCTGAGGTTGCTGGAACATCAAGTGTTCTTAAGTATTCGTGCCTATAAGTATTCCTTTTGATGTTTTTAAAAAAATAAAAAATCTGTTGACAAAGGATGTTCTGTAGAATTTTTGTACGAAGAATAATAACATTTATTACTGGTTTTTCACCTATGGCTTGCATAAACAACTCTCTTGGCCAACCAAAGTTGGATCCTTTTAAAGGGATTTTGAAAAACTCTCTTTAAGAAATTTTTTTTTGAGGCTTTGTAAAAGATAACTAACAAGGTTAACAAGGCACTCAGCACTTAGAACAAAAGAAAGTTAACCTAAAGCTTATAGCTTCAGGGACTGTAAATAATGATTATTTCATATTTTTAAAAATAAAAAATCATCTACTTAGAATCGTCGTACAAATAAAAGAATTATACCAATTTGGTCCTACTTGCGTCTAAAATGCATATCTGCAATGATTTTTGTCTCATGATTTTTTGCACTAATTACTCAGTAATAATGATTATTTTTTGAGTGTTACTAAACACTCGGGTTTTAATGATTATCGTCTGAGCGAAAAAATTTTACTTAAAAAATAATGATTATTTTGTGATTTATATTTTTTCGCTCAAAATATCACTCAAGATGCTATTACGACCATTTAAAAAGAAACTGGAACAAAATAACTATATATTCTTAGAAAGTGAACCAAGGCGAACCTTTTAAGCCCAAATTTGATAAAAAAAAACTCTTCCTCTAGGAGCGATATTGGTGGACAATGTGGCAGTGGCGATCTGACACCGGGTTTCAATAGATGTCGACGAGATAAGACGAAAATATTATGACCAAGTTTTCCAATATTTGCTTAGTTTTCAAGATATCCGCCCACAAAAAGTACAAAATTTCACTTGGCAACAAAAACAACTTTCTGGCCAACCAAAAGGGCACAATAAAAAAATTATTTAATTAACTTTACAAAAGGAAGCTTCTGCAGTGGCACCAAGTCGCTCTACCACTTAGGCTACTTTGGGCCCATTAGTTGCGTCCATATTTTTCCCTGTTAACCCTTTTTAGTACTGAGGGGGGTCCTCGTTACGGAACCATTGTGTGGACAGAATAAATTTGAGCAGAGCTGGGATCTCTAGCCCGGTTGTCTCCGAGTGGATGAGTAGCAGAGGTTGACCAAGTGTACTGAGTCTCCTTCTACTCAAGGCGGGGCAATGGCACAAAAGGTGTTGTAGCGATTACTTCTATTCTTCGTGTCCGCAACTTCTGCAGAAGTCATGGTGCTCTGCAGTATATATTTGGACCCAAGAATAAGACGACTTTTACTGCAAAACCCAATAATGTGATGGTTGCTAGGGCTCAACTCAAGAAGCTTATATTACACCTTATATGGGTGCCTGGTCATCGCAACATAGAAGGAAATGAGTCTGCGGACAAACTGGCCAGAACAGTTACCACTATCGTGCTCTTTCAGTAAACAATAGGGATGCCTATAGCGACATATGTACAAGCTTCACACAAAAGCTGAAACACTTCGTCTCTCTACGAATCGTGGGAAAAACCTTTCGTCCTGTGCAGTAGCGAGGCTTACGTGGCCAGCATTCGATCAAAAACGTACTAACACACTTTTACGTCACAGAAGGGACCACATATTACTTCTGGTGGGGACCCTCACGGGTCACTGTCTTATTGGCAGACACGCAGCACGCCTAGGCGTCACTTACCATGACTTCTGCAGAAGTTGCGGACACGAAGAATAGAAGGAATCGGTACAACACCTTTTGTGCCATTGCCCCGCCTTGAGTAGAAGGAGACTCAGTACACTTGGTCAACCTCTGCTACTCATCCACTCGGAGACATCCGGGCTAGAGATCCCAGCTCTGCTCAAATTTATTCTGTCCACACAATGGTTCCGTAACGAGGACCCCCCTCAGTACTAAAAAGGGTTAACAGGGAATAAATATGGCATCGCAATGGGCCCAAAGTAGCCTAAGTGGTAGAGCGACTTGGTGCCACTGCAGAAGCTTCCTTTTGTAAAGTTAATTAAATAATTTTTTTATTGTGCCCTTTTGGTTGGCCAGAAAGTTGTTTTTGTTGCCAAGTGAAATTTTGTACTTTTGTGGGCGGATATCTTGAAAACTAAGCAAATATTGGAAAACTTGGTCATAATATTTTCGTCTTATCTCGTCGACATCTATTGAAACCCGGTGTCAGATCGCCACTGCCACATTGTCCACCAATATCGCTCCTAGAGGAAGAGTTTTTTTTTTATCAAATTTTGGCTTAAAAGGTTCGCCTTGGTTCACTTTCTAAGAATATATAGTTATTTTGTTTCAGTTTCTTTTTAAATGGTCGTAATAGCATCTTGAGTGATATTTTTGAGTGAAAAATATAAATCACAAAACAATCATTATTTTTAAGTAAAATTTTTCCTCAGACGATAATCATTAAAACCCGAGTGTTTAGTAACACTCAAAAAATAATCAATGAAATGAGCAAAAATAGTTCAAATTAATAAATAATCATTAAGTTGGGATTTTAAAATAGCACTTATAATGATTACGGTCCCTGGACTATAGTAATAAACAAAAGATTTTAGAACAATTGCTCGAAAAAGAAAGCCAGCGAAATTATAATCACTTAGTAGTAATTGTGAATCCCTGCAGTTTTTCAATTCAAAGGTTTTAGATGAAGCTTCTTTAAAGAATTCTGAATACATAAAACTTAAATTGTTAGTAAACGTTAACATTTTTAAAGGTTAAGTTCCATTGCGTCTACGGTAATAGTTTTTTTTTTAATTTTCTATAAACAAATTTCATATAGTGTGTTCACTGAGAAGTATGGGAACTAATGTCAAACTAAACTTCTCTAAAAAATTTACTGAATTTAGACTTTGTACAGCACAACAAGCTGTTTAACAGAGTTTTCCAGGAAATCTATTGAGTTAACTAGGTTATAGTCCAAATCAGAAATGCTTTTGACGCACATGAACAACCTTTATCAACATTGCACTCTTTATAGTTGCATTCCTGTTCTGCAGTTGTAATTTCAATTTCTCTTATTATATTCGCTTCATTATCGACGTTGTTAGTGTAAATCTGACTTAAGAGAAATGTCGCAGGATTGAAAAACTTATTTAGGGAGGGAGTCAGATTTTTTTTTTTCAGTAAGAGTCGTTGGGAGAACTACATAATATGTTGAACCGAACCTAGTTTTTTGAAAAAGCGGTCCGGTTCGGGTTCAGGTTCGAGGAATATTAGGGGTTCGGTTCGTGGGTTCTTCGGACCCGAACCGAACCGGTTCTTAGGGGTTCGTTTCAGGACCGGTTTGCAGCCTTGTTTAGAACCGATCTCTTTTAAGTTTCAGTTTGAAGTCGGGCAGTTAAAATAAGTTTCTCCGTTGCTAGTTCAATTTAAGATGCGGTTCGACGCCAAACCGGTATGCATCTTAAGCATAATTTGATGTCTTATGCCCTTTGGATAAAAATGTTGTCGGTTCGAGCTTGTTTAACGCTCAAATGTGCTATACGCTTTCGATATATCACTGCACAAAAAAAACGTTGGTAAATGCAACATTTTTCATTGGTAAATTCGCAAATTCCCGTCTTTGATTTTCGCCCTAAAGATTTTCCATTTAATAACAAAATGTCCACACTTTTGTTTTATGCAACTGAAATATTTTTTTGGTATAGTTTAAATTGAAAATCTCAAAAATCGATTTCAAAAATTTTGTCATGGCTCCGTTTTTGAAATACGATTTTTTTTTTCATTTTATATATGCTGGTTGCCACCATAATTTTTGTCTTCCGAAGAACAACAAATTTGACAAACTTATATTTATTAAATGAACAACTTTACTTAAGGCCGATTTCTTTTCTCACAGACAGCTGCTATATGTCAGATAGTCTTAACATTTAATGTGTTATTTGTTAGTTTAAGTGGCAGATAGGTCTATGTAGAAGATGTGAAATCGGCCCTGACTCTGTAAGGATTCGAACTCGGTTCCCTTGGACTGAAATTCGATGAGACTGACGTTTTAAAGAACTGCCACGCCGCGCGTCGGAGACGAGGCAACTAAAAGCTTACTTGTAGTAAATGGGCCTACGTGCAATTCTCAAGATCTAATTCCACACTCGGACCATATAAATAGCGCATATGAAATTTGCGAAGAAATAATCAAAAAGAGTTAGCCTTTTTGAAATTTAAGGAACATATAGTTAATTTTTAATGACTTGTGTCTTGATTATACGTTGAAATTAGTAAAATCAACAAGAAAAATCATTAAATCAACAATTTTTAGTCTAAAACGAAAAATGTTACATTTACCTAGATTTAACAAATTAAATTTGTCCCTTATAGTAGTGCTGTATGCGTACGAGATTCAGGCAGACAAATTAAATTGATTTTTATATTTTTTCTGCTAAGTGAACCAATTTGAGTCGAAAAGATTGTGTTCCAAATGAATATACAAATAGTGTTCCATTTTTTGTTAACTGTTAAGATCTAAAACTCACTGGAGTATATCGGATTCCCTGCTTAGATGAGGACTCTCACTTACAGTTTATAATGTGAAAACTTAATGATTTAAGAAATCACAAATGCCAGGCCATAATTATCTTTCAGGTTTTTCCTCCGACAGCTTTCGTCGCATCCTCTCCACTCCAAGTCCATGTCAGCCAGCATTGAGAATCTGCTGACTAATCAGTTGCAGACAGCGTACAACAACGAGCACGACAACGATGACGACACTTGATATGGCCGCACTTGAAGTGCATTATCTATTGTTTGCTTGTTGCTGTAGTTGTTGTTGTTGTTGTTGTTGTTGTTGTGCATTTTGCAGGCTAGAAAACTGCAAAAGTGATGCCCGAGGCCTGGCTGGTCTCTGCCTGTTTGCTGTTTTGTTTGGTTTTTGACATTGACATCTCCGATGACAACAATCAATGCTGATGACATTTGTCTTTGGGAATTCTTTTTTGTTTTGTTTGCTGCTTTTGCGCTGGGTAGCTTGTCGCGGCTCATCAATTAGAGACAGCCACAAAATGAGAAAGTCAAGTGGCAGCTTCGTCGTTGACTGTCAAACTGTAAAGTGCTGGCCTTTGCATGCCGGTCATGTAAACGATGGACTCTGACTCTGACTCTGTTGGGGCCTTGGCATGCCAGGCACGCGCAGGCGCAGCGACCGTTGAGGTAGGACCCCAAAGAGGCAATTGGAATACCTAAAACGAATGGAAGCAAAAGAAACGGAAAGGCAAAGACACACAATCCAACTCATGGGTCATTTTCTCAGGAGAAACTAAAAATCAATTAAAGTCGCCGGCATCTCTAATCCGTTCGTCTTCACTCCAAAAATAAAATTGTAATTAAATCATTAATTTCCTGTCGTTATGAGACCGAGCCCAGCAGCAGCAACAACAGCAACAAAGTGTTGAGCGGGTACACTTAGAAAAAAAATTAAATAAATCACAACACACTTTTGGGGATTTTGAGCCAAATCTATTGCTCAACGAAAATTAAATTCTTGAATGAAAATCATTTAAAAACTTTATTTATATAAATTTTACGTGCTGCCAGGGTTTATATATATTCTAGAGATTTCCTCTATTTTTGCCACTTTTTTCTATCAGTGTACGCAAACCGACTGAGAGAACTTCAACTTGTGGCAGAGCAAACTAAAAAGTAAAACGCAAAAAAAAAATAATAAAAAAAGTTTCAAGAATACAAAATAAAATCATATTTGTGTTGCCATCCCATGTTTGTATGTACGTATGTGTGTGTGTGTGAGTCGCCTGGTTGTAACTTGAGATAAATCCGTTATAATAACTCTGGGCAACTGGGCTGGTGGAGCCCAGGCTACAGAATGCGAAGGCGAATGCGACCCAAATGATGCCCGTCAGGCTCTCTCATACACACACACACACACACGTAAGCCGTCTCAAGTGTGTGTGCGAGTGCCTCCATGTTGATTGTATCTTTGGAGGATGCTTTTGCTGCTGCTTCTTTCTCTTCCACTTCTTCTTCATTTCTAGGTACCCGAAGCCATCAACGAGGGCAAAACTTGTGTTTTGTTTTGTTTTCGTTGTTTCGCTGTGCTTTGTTTTGTTCCCCACTCACAACTTTACCTGTTGTTCGAATTGTTTTTCTTCTTTTGATGTCTCTTCTTTTGTGCTCTCTTTAAGCAAATTAAATAGCAGTAAATGTCAGAGATTGTCTTGGCCCCTGTATTAGTGGATTCTGTTGACAAAAGCTCAGCGGGAGCAGAAACCTCTCTTTGGGAGTATTGCGAAATATGTGTCAAAAAGTAACTGTAAAATGTGTGCTATTGAGAGAATCTACAATTATCTCTCATGCTTATCATCATATCCAAATGATCGCTGTAAAACAGTGTCCGGCACCGTTCAATTTTCTGTGTATACAAGTAGCGACGTCCATCCTCTGTAGCAGCGGCGTCGATACACAAACACTATACGAGCGTACACTGCTCTCTTTTGCAAGAACAAACATGTGCTAACTGAGAGCGCTCTCGCGTGTCTGAACGACACATGCAAAGGCAAAATAAGCATGTGTGTTTTGCCGGACACTGCTGTAAAAGCACAAGTGAGTCCATTTTGATTAAATTTAGAGAACAATTTTGTCAACTCGGTAAACTTTTCCAAGCAATAGAATAGAATCGAAAGGTTCTTGAAAAAGCTATATAAAGACGACCAACCATTGCGGTATTGGACCGGTTCCTGAAAATTCTATAATTTTGTATTTGTTAGAGATTACTTAGTGAGTGAACAAACACAACTTTTTCTGACCTAGAGCCAGCTAAACTCACTAATTGAAAATTAGAAAGGTCGCCAGATAAATACAAACTATTAGAGATTACTATAATTGATAAATATATCAAATATAAATCCGAATTAAGAATAATTTTTAAGTTGTGCTATTATTATTAGACAGCGGATTTTGCATATTTGCATATTTTGAACCGCTTGTCGGATTTAATTTCTGATTGCACACATCTTATTTTTATTGAAAAATGATGAAAGTCCGCTAAAAACTATTTTGCATAAATTGCATATTAAAATATGCAAAATATGCAGAATATCCTGGTAGGCCAGGGTTACTAAAAGGTCAACAACAGAATTTGAGTAATAAAAAAATACTTTTGATTTAAAAACGGCTAAAAGATTTGCCATAAAACGGTTTTGGAATACATTTTTCTATATGAGGTAACCGGCATGCGTTGCTCAGGGTTCGGAAGTTATTTTCGCGAGTTATTTTAACCTATTTACCGTGACTGTCGACTTTTATAATCGCGAAATAATACGGATCTCCATGGTAACAAGACCGCTAATTACTTAAGAAACTGCTTTCCAATACCACAAATTATAATAACATAGTCATGATTATGACACTACTGAACCGCGATATACATAATGGAGGACCAATGCTAAAGAATATAGTCTCTTACTTACCCGTCTTTAATTGCCAACCATTACATCTTCGTGATAGTCTAAACAAATCATACAATTTTGTATATATCCGGATTTTTTGGACCGATCTTGATCTTGACCCGTCAATTTACCCGTCCACATTATACAAAAAGGTTTAGAAATTTCTCGACTTTCGGACCGTTGGATCCAACCATTTACGCGTCTACAATCGCCATCTATCAAATCTTAATGATTCCCAAAAATCATAAAATATTGAACATTTTGCAAAAAAACCAAGCTCAAATAATAATTTTTGACTATACGGCTATACAGCTCCTATATATACTCGTTTACTATTGCCGTCTATTAAGTCTTCAAAATTATCTTTAATCAAAATTTCTATATGAACCTTCACCACTATTGCTCAAATTTCGCGTTACTTTGCGAAATTTTGAGCCTTTCCATCTACATCTCCTATTTACCCGTCTACATTGCCATCCATCAAATCTTCATAATAATCATAGGACATACGAAAAATTGCCAAATTTTTCTATTATTCAATCTACGCCTCTTATTTATTAACGCCTGCGCTTTCATAAGTACTCAAATGAAAATTTTACAAATTTCGCGGTTTTTAGTCTACACTTCTTAAAAACTCGTCTTCAATTGCTATCTATCCAATCTTCACGATTATCTTCGGTCCGTTGATTTTCTTGGCCACGCGTCTTTATGATTCTTATGAAACTGAAATGTGAATTTTTGATATTTTGCGATTTTTTTGACCATTTGTTCCTTTACAGTATTTACTCGTTTACTATTGCCGTCTATTAAATCTTCATAATAATCTTAGGTCTTATGAAAAATGTAAAAATTTTCCAATATATTAGAACGCTCACTATACCTTTCATTTGCCAACGCCTGCGGTTTTTTAAATACTCATATGAAATTTTGCCGAATTTTGCGGTGTTGGACCATTAAATGCTTATAAAGAAAATGTTCAACTTTCGCGATTTTTTGATCGTTCGGTCTTCAATTTCTATTTAAGCGTCTATATTGGCCATAATCTAATATTTATAATAATTTTTATTTGTTATACATTTTACATTTTTTGCATATTTTGCATATTTTTTGCATATTTTGCATATTTTTTTACATATTTTGCATTTTACAAATTTGCATATATGGAATATGCAGTTTTCAATGGAAAGTGGGTTATTTAATTAGTATAAATCCAAATCATCACCTCAATCTGCCTTTATTTAAAAAGTTGCATAAAATCCGCTGTCTAATTATTATTATTACGCGCATAGAACCTTCAAGTATTCGCAAATGGCTCAAACCATTATATAGCACTCATATGTTAGAAAACGGGTCGTGAACTTGGAAGTTGAATCTACACTCAGAAAAAGACGACTGGCAGAGTCTCAGGTTGATAGAAATACAATTTATACGGTTGTGTACTTAAAATGCCAAGCATAATTTGTTCCTGGATGTACTTAAATTAAGTACGACACATTCTAGAATCGAAAATCTACTGTTAATGTTATTAATATGAGAACAAAGTCTTGTTGTTCTTGAATCAAGAATTTATCGCACTTTCAGTAAACTGAAAATTTTAGGAAATGCGTGTTCTCAGTTCAAGTACAAAATATCTTGGATGGGGAACTAATAGACTTCAAAATATTTGCAACAAAAAATGCGAAATGTTTTAAATGGAATCTGCTACCACCTTGGTCTTTGGTTAATTCATTTCCTTAAGATTTTTCCAGCCTTATTTGATTTAATACAATGGCAAAATTTTAAGAACAAATTGAAAATAGCTTCTGAATTTAGGGGCTTAAACCAAGAACAATTTATTTATATACAGGGTTTGTCCGGAAAGTAATTGAACTGAGTCGATTTAAAAAAATTTATTAAGCCAATCGTTACAATTCTTTAAAAACTTTCAAAATAGTCTCCTTCTGCGACGATGCAGCGCTGCCAGCGCGATTTCCAAGCATTGAAAGCGTCACGGAATGCATTCTCCGGAATAGCCTTAAGAGCCGCGGTGCATGCTGCTTGGATCCCTTCTGTCGTATCAAAATGTTTGCTTTTCAACGGCCGTTTCAGGCGAGGGCGATTTGTAGTATGCTTTGAAAATTTCTTACGAAACACGAAATAATATTTTCACATTAATTCTTCAGAGTTCGTTTTCCATCGATTTCGCGATATTTTCCGAATCTTTGGGGTTTAAATACTATACTAGACAACTTTCAATTTCTCAGATCAGCAGGACAATCTCACGTACTATTTCTAAACTAAAGCATCTTTGCCACTGAGATCGAACGGATAAACTTCCACAGTTTGGGTTACGTTATGTTCCCAAAATTCAACTAAATAAGAAAAACCTAAAAAAAAATTTTTTTTATTTTTTTTTTTTTTTTTTTTTTATTTTTTTTTTTTTTGGGGGATTAAGATGCCATCAATCCCCCCCCCCCCATTGAGTTCCAAATCGGAATTGTAAGGGGACGAAGTCGAAGATAAACAGGTTAAAAAAAAACTAAAAAACTTGACTTAATATTTATAAGAAATAATTAAGAAAAAAATAAAATCTGTTTATAGTCTAGTATTCCTGCGATCTTTCAGAAAACTAAAAAAAAATTCCGACGATAGATTGTCAATTGTGAACAATTTTTATGCAAAAAAATGGCAGGGTCATCCGAAAATTTTTTAACGACTCTTCTAAAATTCAATTACCATTTCCAACTTCAATGGTTATTGTCTGAGCGTATTGCGGACAGATACTTTTAAACTCTTCCACGCGACTTTAAAAAAAATCTTGCCTGCGGCGCTCCATTTTCCTATATTTCTTCTTCAAAAATTAAACCCAACTGACAACATTCTCTGAAAAATTTTGTGTTTGTGATCTGTAAATGTATTCGAAATATTGCTTCTTTTGCAAGTAAATGTGGCAATTCGATTTTTTTACATCCCGCTACATCCTTTTCATGGTTTGAGTGTGGTAGCGAGTTTTAGAAAAACCCTTTTCACCGATAATTATTTATTAAATCAACTTTTTTTACGATCACTCAATCTGGCCCGCATTTTATTATGTGCAAAGATCAACCTATAATTATTTCGAAATTTAAAGACACAGACATAGAAAAAAAACTATAGCTGACTGCCGCAACCTTATTGCATGATAATTCTTTATAGTTTGCGATCCATCGATGGAATTCTTTGAGCAAAGGGAGGCCTTGAGTTCATGGGTTCGTTCACAAATTCGTTGTTTTTTGACGAAAAGGAAATCAGCCTATTTCAAAATTTGTTTAAAAGATTCCATGGATGACCCCCCGCAATTATTTTGCCTGAAAATTTATTAATATTTCGCTTCCATCGAAAGTATTTTTTTTTTTTTATAATTTTTGGAGAGAAGGCAGGTTTTCACTGTCGACACAAATTGTCGAATTCGAATTTTTAAATGTGCTGTTGTATCAAATTGATTTGGTTGATTGGATTACAACGATTTAATTTGAATCCGTCGAGTAAAGAGTAATTAGAAACTAAAGGTTAGATACGGATTTCCTTGGATGTTTAATAGAAAAGAGAACATGTAAAAAATTCGAGTTCACTTTAGTGAAAACCGAAACATGGCAGCTAAACTTTTCCCGATAACTTTAAATAAAATTCTAAAAACCCAAAAAATTTTCAAAATTTTGAACTCATCACCCCCCATTGCAAAAAGCTATCTACGCCACCAGCTGGTGTTCCACACCAATAGACTTAAGTCTGGGGTGGGAAAGACAACAAGTTAGATTTTGTATTTAAAACAAAAAAAAATGGCAAAGAAAATTGAAGAAAAACATTTAAAAAATTTTTTATTATTATAAATTTAATATATTTTAATAAAAACAATTGTGATTTGTACTTTTCCAATTCTTGCTGAATGAAGAAATAGAAGAAAGAATTTTATGTTATGCTTAGTGCTCAGAAAACTAAAATTTCCGCATTCGTGCGGCTAATGGCATGAAGATGCAAATATCTGAGCAACGATATGACAAGATTCCAGATGAGCGCAACGGTACCTACTTGCAGTCAATTGATAATGCGGCATCAAAGGATCCCCAAATAGTTATGGTAGAATAAAAGTCCTAATGAAAAAATGAAATGGACGACTTTAATCAAAGTAAGAAGAAAACAAATAAAATAAAATAAACTGCAATCGCTGCAATAATCAAGCACCAGTTCATAAAAGAAATTGGATGAGGCTCAAAAAATAATTTATAAAAAAAGAAAGAGCTAGTTAGCTTTTAGACGTGTTAGTCCATCAGAGGACACATCTATACTGAGAGCTCTGATTAACTGCTTCCAAATCAATTGTCTTTTGTCAAGTCCAGGCCTACTTTGTTTTGTTTTTTTTTTATTTTACCCTTGGAGAGGATATATTAAAATTGTCCGGATGTTTGTAACGCATACCAGGAAGCATCTACGACTATTTTATTTTATTTTAGGTTTGACATAGTTCTGTCAACATTACTGGGTACAATTCAAAAGAGACAGTAAATTTTTTCTTACATCTAACACAGAAGAGTGAGCAGAGAAAAGATGGTAATACAAATTATAATTAATACACAAATTTCGGAAAGGTTCATAGTGGGCAAAATTTGTTAGGCAAGGCTATAGGTAGATCGGAGAGAAATTTTTGGTTAGGCGCAAAGGAACCGCAAGATTTATTTGGCATAACAGAGCACAAGAGTCAATATCACCCGATAAAAGTTTGTGAACAAAAAGCACCCTCTTAAGAGATGGAATATCAATTAAGAGTAATCTATGCTCGTATGGTGGAAGATGGTTGGAGGGATCCCAGTTGAGGCCGCGGAGAGCAAAAATTAAAAACCGTTTCTGAACCGATTCAAGTTGGTCTTGATATTTTTGGTAGTGCGGTGACCAAACACATGAACCATATTCAAGTATTGGTCGTACCAGTGAGACGTATAAATGTTTAGTCAGATACGGATCGTTAAATTCTTTGGCCCATCTTTTGATAAACCCAAGAACAGCCATAGCTTTGTTAGAGATGACAGAAATGTGATTAATAATAATAATATAATAATAATAATAAATTTATTTAAAACCAATAATGCTGATATTATGAACATTATGAAAATTACAAAGTGTTAAATAACTTAAGGTTTTAAATATTACTCGACTATGACTTTAAGTCGTCAGTCGGAGAATTCGTTTCTATGTTTTCGCTGATTTTTGTTAATTTTGCTATTGTATTTGGGGATCCCCTAGGTGCCATACAAAAGGTCTTAATACACCCTGCTTCCCCGCTCGTCGCGAGATACAGGATCGTTGGGACCCAGTGTCGGATTAGGGGCCCACCAAATTTTTAGAATTTATGTGCATGTTATTATTTAAATTTAAAAAGATTCCCCCAAAAATTCGTTTCCTATACTGAGTGGCCTGTTGCAAAAACTGCACTAAACCCTTCCAGTTAGTATTGCTCGCATCATTTAAAATATCTATGACCTGATTCGGACTTAGCACAGGTTGATTAAAATATAGTGCTCTGTGTTCTCTTAGTATAGAACATCTGCCCAGGAAATGGTTGATGTCCTCTATTTCATTTGTATTGCACAATTCGCATTTATTTGTGCCTGTCTTTCCTTAGATCCGCGATGAGCGCATTGCGATTGGCATTCCATAGGTTCTCGTTGTTCCAGTCCCATTCTACATATGTTATGCAGTGAGCACAGTGTACCTAGCTCTTTTGCCCAGAAAATATTTTTCTCCAGCACCAACTGAGAAAGTAGTCGTGGCAGCCTGTGACTGTCGTATGTAAATAGAGTCTTGTATATGTATCGGAGGTGCTGGTCCAACATGTAGAATCTACTGCCGTATTTATCCGTTTCCAGTGCAAGAGCATAGTGTGGCGTTGTCTGTGGCAAATTATAAATACGCTTGATGAAAAAGGCTTCCAGCTTATCCACTTCATCGTGTTGCCCAAAGCCCCAGACTTGCGCTCCGTAAGCTTGTATTGCCCTACACACGGCATCATAGATTTTCCACTTCATTTCGGTAAAGACATTGTTTTTGCCAAGAAGGCTCTTCCAAGTAATGTTTATGCTTTGCTTTGCAGCCGCAGTTCTAGCTGTAACATGCTTCTTGAAATTTAAAGTGGGCGTCAACATAACTCCTAGATACTTGTACTCAGGTACGATCTTTATGGGTTCGCTCTGAAGTGTCCAATTTTCAGCCATTGCCAGCCGCCCTCCTTTCCTGAAAACCATTATTTCCGATTTGGTCATATTAACTTCCATGTTCCATGTCTTACAATATATTTCCAGCCGATCGATCATTTGCTGCAATACAGTGACTTCATCAGCCATTATGACTATGTCATCTGCACACAATAGAATGCGTATATTTTCTCTTCCCACTGTTAAGCCGCCACCTATGAAATCATGAAGGTCGTCAAGGAAGAGCGCAAACAATAGGGGCGAAAGGAGACAGCCCTGCCTCACTCCGATATTGGTTTCGAAGTACTCTGATAGCTCTGATAGCAGAAATGTGATTATTAAAGCTTAGTTTAGGGACAAAGCGTTTGCCCAAATCGTCAACCACGTAAATGCGTTCGAGAGGTTTGTCATCAATCGTATAGTCGAAAAAATACGGCTGTGTGCGATGAAAAGTCATACATTTACACTTTTCAGCGTTTAGTGGGAGGCAATTAACCGAACACCATGTATGCAGAGAGTTTAAGTCCAATTGAAGAAGGAGAGGACACATCGGTTCGTTATAAGACAAGCAGAGTTTTAGGTCATCCGCATACATCAAGGAATGTGAGTGAAGCAAGACATGAGGGATGTCGTTAATGAAAAGATTAAAAAGTAAAGGTCCAAGATGAGTACGCTGATGGACTCAGAAAGCGTCGAATTGAAACGGACACATTGGGAACGGTCTGTCAAATAAGCCTTTATCCAGTTAAGAAGATTAGGAGGAAATCCAAGTAGATACAGTTTGTAAAGGAGGAGATCATGATTGACGGAGTCGAAAGCCTTGCTAAAATCTGTATAAATTACATCCGTTTGCAGTTTATTAATGAAACCCGAATTCACAATGGAAGTAAACTCAAGCAAGTTTGTAGAAACCGAACATATAAAGTATAAATATTCTTGATCAGCATGACGCGCCGAGTCGATATAGCCAAGTCCGTCTGTCCGTCCGTCTCTCGGTCTGTTTCTATGCTATCTCCTCCGTCAATTTTAAAGCTTAATCAAACTTTGCACGAAGTCTTTTGGTACAAATACGCTGCACATTTGTCGGAACCGGCCGGATCGGATGACTATAGCATATGGCTGCCATAGGAACGATCGGGTTGAAAAAGTAGTTTTAGTGAGAAAAACTTTTTTGTTTTCAATGGTAGCGTCTTTATACTTTCCAGACATGAATGTTATCTGTTTCAACACAATTTTGGAGAGTTTAATAAAAAGCGGATGATTATATCGTATAGTCATATAACAAATTGACTGGCATATATCATGCTCCAAGGGTATATAATCTTCGGTTGAGTCAAAGATAGCTTCCCTCTATTTTTATACCCTGTTCTCATTAAAAATGGGAAGAAGGGGATCAAGAAGTTGTGCAAATGTATGTAACAGCCAGAAGGAAGCACCTCCGACCCCATAAAGTATATATATTCTTGATCAGCGTATTTGCCTCAGAGTTCTCTAACCCTTGGGTCAGTAGAATCGACCCTCTTTCTACCCCTGAAGATGCCTATAACCCAACTCTTGAGGTAGTGTTGGAGATCTCTACCTCTTTAGTGACAGCATCTGAGCTTGGCCCTAGATCAAATCGCCTTTTCCGTAAAGCCAACTTTATGGAGCTAAATCAACATCTTTCGCAGGTTGATTGGTCCTTTCTTGATTCTGATGCCAGTCCTTCTGTCTTACCGCTCGCTCAATCTCGCTTTCGACTTGCACGTACCTTATTCCTCATTATCCGTAGTACATCGCAAGCCACTTTGGTTCACTCGCAGATTGTCTAATCTCAAGAATGTGAAAAACAGACTACATAAAAAATACAAAAGGACTGGGCAACAAGTCGATCATTCCCGATACTTAGCCGCTCAGTCGGACTTTCTCATTCACAATTCCGAATGCTATCAAAACTACCTGTATAGGTGTAAAAACGAATTTAAAGAAAACCCTAAGCAATTCTTTTCATTTGTGAACTCTAAGCGTAAAACCTCTCCTTTTCCTCCCTCTCCGATGCTGATATATCTAACTTATTCGCTGATTTTTTCCAAACAACATACTCTTCTTATCTTTATAATACTTCAACTAATTACCCTTATTCCATTCCGCACTCAGCAGGCATTTTCATGCCAGTCGTTGATGAAAGCACCGTGTTGGAATATCTTAAACTCGTAAAAACCTCATTTTCTTCTGGTCCAGACGAGGTTCCTAGCTGTGTTCTTAAGAATTGTGCAAATGCTTTATGCGACCCTCTTTCTAAAATTTTCCAATTATCTCTACACCACAGTTTTTTTCCTGATATCTGGAAGGAATCCTTTATTATACCACTTCATGAACTGATTATAACTGCTCAGTTGCAGCACCAGTGTTGCTCTCTTATGTCTCCATCACAGCTCGGGTTTTGTGAAGCGCCGGTCTACATCGACCAATCTGCTCGAGTTTACTTCATTAATTAGGGACGGATTCAAGCTGAAAAATCAGTCGGATGTTATATTCACAGATTTTAGCAAGGCATTTGATTCAGTCAATCACCTTTTGCTCTTAAAGAAATTATCACTTTTAGGTTTTCCCAACCTCTTGGTCAATTGGATTTCAATGTACTTGGCAAACCGTACACAGAAAGTCTTATTTAACAACACCCTCTCCAAGCAGGTTTATGTCACTTCCGGAGTTCCACAAGGGAGTCACCTAGGACCGTTGCTTTTTGGCTTATTCATAAACGACCTTCCTTCCGTCATTTTAAATTCTCAAGTGTTGATGTATGCAGACGATGTTAAAATTTGTATGCAGCTAACTGACGCCGATTCACATTGTCTTTTACAGTATGACATTAACCGCCTTCAATCCTGGTGCATCAACAATTTGCTGCACCTTAACCATTCTAAATGTAGTGTCATGTCTTTCTATCGCTCTGCCCCATTTATGGGCAACTATTCTCTTGGCCCGCACAATCTCAAGCGTATACACGCGGTAACAGATCTTGGTGTATTATTTGCCCACAATATGAACTTTTCCGATCACATTGGGACTATCGTTAGCAAAGCCAAGGGGTGTTTGCTTTTGTTAAACGTTGGTCTAAGGAATTTGATGATCCATACACCACTAAGCTTCTTTACATCTCACTTGTCCGACCTATACTTGAGTACTGCTCTTGCGTATGGTCACCACAGTATGCAACATACCAGGGCCTTATTGAGTCGGTGCAGAAGCAATTTCTCCTGTTCGCCTTACGTGGACTTAACTGGGAACAACACCGTCGCCTGCCATCGTATGTGGACAGACTCCGTCTATTAAGTCTACCGTCCTTGCAAGATCGTAGAATCTGTCATGGAGTTATGTTCCTTCATAAACTAATAAATGGCCATATTGACTCTTGTTTTCTACTGAGCCAAATTAATTTTTCGATCCCACCTAGACCTACAAGACAGTTCCGGCCAATTTTCTTAAATATAAGTAGATCTAATTTCGAATCTCATGACCCGTTTCGAACCATATGCATGTTGTATAACAATTTGTACCATTTATTAGCTTCTGAGGGTTCGATGTCGGTAAATGTATTTAATATTTTGTCACACTTATCTTCCCAGCAATTGTAAATCTTTGCCTCCGCCCACTTGATGTGAGTCGGAGCATATCATAAAAAAGTTCTCCTAATTTCGGTGGAGACGAGATTAGGATTAATCTGTTTTCTCTCTTAATTTATTATGTTGACAGCTAAATTTGTCAACTCTATTAAATAAATACAAATACAAATAAACAGCCGAGTCGATTTAGCCATGTCCGTCTGTCCGTCCGTCTGTCCGTCTGTCTGTCTGTATGAACGCGTCGATCTCAGAGACTGTAACAGATAGAGCCACAATTTTTGGCATGTATGTAGGTGTATACTGTACCCACATCGAGTTTGTTTTAGATTTGGAAAATTCTTCCTCCTCCATCTTTTATTTTGCAGGTGTATACTGGAAAAAGTTGGTTCAGATTTGGAAAATTCCACCTCCTCCTCTTTTTTCTCTCTGTATGAACGCGTTGATCTCAGAGACTATAAGAGGTAGAGCCACAAATTTTTGCATGTATGTAGGTGTATATCGTACCCAAATCAAGTTGGCTTCAGATTTGGCAAATTCCTCCTCCTTCTCCTTCTAACCGCGAAAAACTGTCAGAGCTGAAATTTTTAAGTTTGAACCTAATGATTGAATATATATTCTATACTGTATACCACTACAAGATCCGAGCAAAAACACCGAAGATATGCAAGTGCGCCTCCCCATTTATTCAAATAAATTTTAAAATAAAAGGAGTTCAAAGCTATAGGAACCACATTACTTGGAACAGGATATTTTGCTGTCGGGGCACTCGACCGCAATACTCTTACTTGTTGTCATTTGTTTTCGATCACTGCGACGCAGCACGTGTTTGTTGTAATATCAATTGCGTCGTGGGTTTAGGTAAATAACGGGCCGAGTTGCGCGGTTAAGAAGGGCTGCTCCACACCATCAATCATCAGGGTAAAAATTGAAATCTTTTGATTTAAAACTAAAACTGTGGTGTTTTGGGTACAAATCAAAGATACCGTTTGAAAGGTTGTAACAAAGACACGTTTTGTGGTAGCTTGCTCGACAGCCGTGACAGTGTGAAAAAATTACAGAGATTAGAGGACCTTTTTTTTACCTGTTTTTACCTCTAAATCACCCGCAATCGTTGGTCACTCATTAGCTCTCCCACTGATTCTCTCTTTCTCTCTCTCTCTCTCTCTCGTTTCTTACTCTACCTCTCTGTGTATCTCTGTTTTGGGCATCTTGTTGGTGTTGTTTGTGGCCGCCTTTGGAGCTGCGCGCGCCAAACAAGGCCCCAGCCTCCGTTTTGTTGTTGCCTTTGGGCCATGTTCGGCCATTGCAGCAGCAGCAGCAGCATACTATACATAGCTGGCTGTTGAGTCACGAATACCAAAACACACACACACATTGATACAGGGCCCACCTTTTGTTCTTTTGTATGCTGCAAGGCATTAACAACAGGCTTAACTACACACTGACATACACACGAATTTTTTGTTGTACCTGTGCCTCAGTCTCGGTCGGCGTCGCTGCCTGTTCACTTGCGCACTCAATTGCTTTTACCTTTCTGTTGCTGTCGCTTCTCTCCCTTCTTCTTACGCTTATTTTGCCTGTTTCTGATATACCCTTAAAATGAAAAGTGCATCTAAAATTTGGTCATGGAGTTGATGAGAGTAATTTGAATAGTTTTTATTTTAGACACATTTTCTTTTTAGACACAATCAAGATTTACTCTATGCAAGGAATTCTGTTTTTATCACGCCAGTAAGACTTCAAATTCATAAGAAGGTTCTGCAGCAGGGCTTAGAACCCGTCAGTCTAAAGCAATGATCGGTTGCGCACACTGCACCTGTTGAGCTTCCCGCAGGGGACATGATGAAGAGGGACATCAGGGCGAGCTTGACAACCTCACGGACCCCAGTCGGTACTCCCTGTACCAAACCAGTCGGGGTTAAAAGAGGAGAAGCCCACCGAGCTATTATCGGTACCATGGGATGAGCAGTAGCCCTAGGCTGCTCACATTTCGGGTGGCCCCGGGTACCCAAATCACGGATAGAGTCTTAAAATGAGTCTCGACTTGGAGTTGCATATCAACCGGGTGCTGTGACCAAGGGGGAATAGTCGCACCCAACCAGTTTTCTTTTCAAATTGGTACCTGGGGGACTTCGATCTCGGTGGGGGCGCTAGTCTGGTGTCACCACCCAGACTCACTGTATCGTATGCACTTTTTAGTGCGTACAGGGTACCGTGGTTTTAATCCTACCTATGGAACATACCACGTTAATTAAAACCTGAGAGAATATTCAGAATATTCTTGCACCTGTTGAGTTGTCTGCGTGTGCGCCCTGCTGGCGCCGATTTGCCTTGACTTTGTTGTTGTACATACATCAAAGCGAGGCTTTTACGATGCAATTTCTTATGTGTCTAAATGAGGCCGCTTTTCCATCTTAAGCAATGAAACCAAGGTTTTGGGTTTGAACATGGGTGATAAAATTTCGCATTTTTTCTGTCGATTTAAATTTGTAAAATTTTTGGAAATTTCTTCGCAAGCTAAAGGTTGAGATATCGATCTTAAATTTTAAACTCAGATATCTTTAATCTCTTAAATCTTCATAATGATCGGATAATAAATATCCGAGTAATACACAGAAGTAAAAAATCTGGAGCTATATTTAAGTATACAAAGTATGATTTGATCTCGACAGTAGGACAAAAAATCGATTTCAGGACCATAGTGCATTGTATAAGACAAAGTTTAAAATACCTCAAATAAAAATTTAAAAACATAAAAAATGCTTCTACAGAGATTTTAACCCACGACCTCGACGTTCGAAGCGAGTGTCTTGCCACAGCCTTTGTTGCTTGCTGAGCAGCAAAGTGCCAAGTGCTTACATTCTTTACCATGATTTGGTCGCTATCTCTCGCGACAGCTTGATAGCTGTTGTACGTGTGTTTAGGCCTGCGAGGTCCTGAGCCTTTTAAACTTTTTAATGGAATCTGAAAATCAATGACAGAAAAAAGGGGTTTGGATGGTGTTTATGGTCGGTCGTGTCATCCCCTTTCCTCTTCACCCAACCTTTTTAAATTTTTTCAAATCTTTTAAAGTTGAGTTCGATTGGATTAGTTCTAGTTCGGCACAGCTAAAACCGGTATCAACCCAATATTGTCGCCGCTTTGGCTGGAGCTGATACCGATTGGCTTGATTTTTATACCCTGTACCCATCGAAAATGGGTAAAAGGGGATCATGAAGTTGTGCAAATGTATGTAACAGGGAGAAGGAATCATTTTCGACCCTATAAAGTATATATATTCTTGATCAGCATCAACAGCTGAGTCGATTTAGCCATGTCCGTCTGTCCGTCCATCCGTCTGTCTATGTGAACGCGTCGGTCTCAGAGACTATAAGAGGTGTATAGGTGTATAACGTACCCAGATCAAGTTTGTTTTAGGGATGCACAATTTCCCCCTTCCCCTTTAGACCGCAAAAAACTGCCAGAGCCACAACTTTAAAGTTCCAACCTCCTGGCTTAATATATATATTATCGTAGGCCTTATATCTATTTATTCTGAAAAGCGCATTAAGATCCGAGCAAAAACACCAAAGCTATACACAGGCAGCGAAAGCGTATGACTCAAAGCATGCGTGCTCATGTGTGTGTGTGTGCTTTTTTGTGTATAGGGTATTTCGTAGTCTTGCCACTTGACGGCAACGCTCTTACTTCTTTCGTTTAGTCTATAATGTGATATTCCATTTTCAGTGAACATGCTTTTTTCAGATTTTCCATAATGTCAAATGTTCTGTTTATGAACCTTTCGAAAAGCTATTAAACCTTTCAATCCCTGAGTAACGGTTACATCGAAGTAGAGCAGGGCTGACTTTAACTTATGCTGCAAAAGGCATTAATTTCGAAGGCTTGGCTTAGAATTCAGCTGGGATACTTAAAACGGAACGGCTTGGCTAAAGGAAATTACCTTCAAGGGAGTTCAAATATTTCTGAAATATTTATTTCATTATATATTTTACCATTAAATAAGTCAAGATGCATTTGATTTGAAATAATAAAACATCTTCAAATAATGGCTTAAAAATTGAGTTATAAATGAAAACGTAAATTTACTTAAGCAAAATCTATGATTAATCTATGTCTATGATACCGTTTGGTAACATTGGTAACTGAATGATAAAAAAGTTAAGTTCGAGAACAATCGGGGCAAACGACTTGATTTGGAACTGATCTAGGAGTACAAGAATAAGGTCGGCAGCAGTCGGTTTCAAATCGCTCCACTTTTATGGAGCCATATAAAGGCAAGAAGTTTTAATGCGAAAGTTTCTAGAGATTTCTGGGACACACCCACATGTGTCAGATAATTTTAAAACTTACTATGTTATTTGTAAGTTTAATGAGACGTAGGGGTCATTAAATTCCTTGAACCATCGTTTAACAAAACCGAGAACTCCCATTGCGATGACTGATATATGACTCTTAAAACATTATTTGGGAACAAATTGTAAACCCAATTCATCCACTTTATGATTTTTTTGATTGCTGAGATTAAGAGGAAGGCTGTGAAAAGAAGGTGTAAATCGGATTGCAGAAGGAAAGGAGACGTAGGGTCATTATACGACAAACAAAGTTTGAGGTCATCGGCATACATCAATGCCTGCGAATGGGATAAAACCTGTGAGTTAGCAATTATGAAAAGGTTAAATTATAAGGGGCCTAAGCGACTACCTTGGGGAACACCAGTTAGTACATTAATGGAGCTGGACAGTACTGATTTGAAACGAACTCGTTGAGATCGATCACTTAAATATGACTTTATCCAGTTGAGGAGGATTGGTGGGAAGCCGAGCAGTCCCAATTTATGTACTAAGAGCTCGTGAGTGACTGAGTCAAAAGCCTTGCAGAAATCAGTATAAACTACATCAGATTGTAGCTTATTGAAAGTTGAAGTAAATTCAAGTAAGTTCGTAGAAATCGAGCGATTCTTTATGAAACCTCAACATGTGTTGAGATATAGAATATGGATAATTCAAAACGTTTTTCTCAATTAAAAACAATTCATATAGGGATGCAAGATAGTTTCTAGCAGAGCGGGCAAACTAACGAAACGAAACGTTTCTGAATCCTTTCTTTTCTTTCTTTGCACAGAGCGAAATACTAACAAACCCCCGAGAAAATGTAACTGTAAAAAAATGAGTTCTGTTCAGTTTGCGTTCGTGAGAGCAAACTAAACGTAAAGCGAAATGCGCTCATCTTGATTTGCGGACAAAAGGAATCGAAACGATATGCAACGAGCGCAAATAGTTCGGAAACGTTTGCTGCTCAATTTGTATACGCTTAGTTGTTTTTTTTTTGTTGCTTGCTTCTTTGTTTTCTCTCAGCTTTGTTGTTTTTCGTTTGCTTTTATTTTATTTCTTCAATTCAGCAGCTGAAGTAGGACTAAAAGCCGATCATTCCGCAAACGATTTCTTAGTATACGTTTCGTTCCGAAACTTTCCAAGGTAGTGCAGCTGTCGGGAGAACAATATTCCAATCGTTTCGTTTGCGCTCTTCGGCAATATAAAATTAGTGGTTTCGTTTTCCCTGACTATAGTAACAGCTACAAAACATATGAATAGTTTCTTAGCTTTCGCGAACGGTTCGTTAAACGTTTCGTTTGTTTGCCCGCTCTGGTTTCGAGTCGGGTGTGACTTTATAGATTTTAGAAATGTTTCCTATAATAGCTATTCAATATTTATCGATTCGGATGAACGATTCTCAAGTTATGAACCAAAAAAGACGATTTAACCTCATAAGTACAATAACGTCAAAAAATAGTTTTCATTTTCGAGACGGAAAGGGTACAACAACGATCAACGCGATTCAGAGCGTGTCAACGGGCCGAGTTCCGCGTGTAAGAAGGGCTATGAGACTATCCACCGCTGTTCTAAACTACACACAGTGCACTGTGCAGAGGTTCGAACCCGTCCAGAAGTCTAAAGATCAGTTCGCTGACCGTATTTGGTTCGAGCCTTGGTTTATAGCTTCTTAGATCGTTTTTAGTTTTGGTGAGCTTGAGTAAATCGGAAAGGCAGGCTCGGACTGCAACTTCGACCTCTTTCACGGTTTCCAAATTTCGCCGTGTCCTTTAAATTGGAAGGAACTCTCTACTTTCTATGTAATTTGGTTCGCCGTTAGTCTTGAAATTTTACAGCTTGACTTTTACTTTAATATTCTTCTCGAATTCGTAAATTACCCAACTTAAATGTGATTTTCAAAACGCCTTTGTCACTAAATAATGTGTATAAAGTAACACAAGTTCTTTTAAAAGTGAGTTGAGTCATTTTTTGAATCGAACGTCAAATGTTTTTTAAACCCTTAGCATATTCGAGTCTTTTTCGACTCCTCTTACTGATTAAAATAGTCACAAGTGCGCTCGTTTTCCGATCCGAAATGACTCTTTCGTCGGGAGAAAATGGTATCCTAGCCGCGACTCCTTTGAAAGAGTCGTTTGTGACTCTTCCGAAAGAGTCTTTTATGACTCTTCAAAAAGGAGGTCATTTATGACTCGCCCTTCCGAATCATTTTCGAGTCGTATTACCTATCAGTTTCGACTTGAGACCAAAAACAATCATTATTCAATCACCCGCGCGATCAATTTTCGATTGCTTTCCGTTTTGTTATTCTTATTTCAATGAATCAAATTTTAAGCATATGCACGATTCATTTTCGAGTCTTCTTTTAATCACCAATCTCTTTTTAATCAGCAAGGCGACTCGAAAAAGACTCCTCAAAGTGATTTTTGTAAAAACGATCTTCCAAATGCTGGCTGGGTTGCAAAGGGCATTATAATTTTGCCCAGAAGTTTGCAACTCATAGAAATATTCATTTCCGACCTTATAAACTATGTATATTCTTGATCAGGGCGACGAGCTGAGTCGATTGAGCTTTGTCCGTCCGTCTGTCTGTCCGTCTGTCTGTCCGTCTGTCTGTTTCTACGCAAACTAGTCTCTCAGTTTTACGGCTATCAAGCTGAAACTTTGCACAGAGTCTTCTTTTTACTGCACACTGCTAATATGTCGGAACCGACCGGATCGGTTGACTATATCTTATAGCTGCCATTGGAACTATCGGTCGAAAAGTGGGTTTTAGTGAGAAAAACTTGTTTGCTTTTAATGGCAACGTCTCCCAACTCAACGGTTATTAATATTATATACTTCTGATTTGCAAGTTTTGGCCAAAAACGGATGACTATCTTTCCCAACTCAACGATTATTAATAGCTGAAACCATTTTTCAACCTTCCGAATTATGTTCTTCAAAATACGTTCAGAGAGCATGCAAAATTCGGCTTCATCCTGTTTTTCTTGGTACAATAAAGATAGAATCTTTCAGTGTGGCAGTTGTTGTTGTTGTTGTCGGAATTCCTATGCCTATTCCTTAAGCATTGCGTTCTTTTTTTGGTACACACACTTGAAAACGTTCGCGTTTTGCAATTTGCTAGTTCCGCCGCTGGGTCGGTCCCCTTTGGCGCGGCGGAGTGAGCGAGTCGGTGAGTGAATGAGTGAGTGTCTCCGTATCCTTTGAGTGAGCTGCACTTGCGCTGCATTGCCGACAGGTATGACAACGGGCCAATGCTATCTCTCACTCTCTCTTCGCCGCTCACCTCGTTACGCTCCGTCTCTGCAGCTCTCCCGCCGCTGCCTCTGTTCTCTGTTGTGGCGGCTGGCTTTGGCTTTTTGTATTTTTCAGCTCAGTTTTCAGTCTATGGTTGACTTTGTTCGCGGAGAGGTAGAAACGCGTGGTGGTGGTGGCTAAGTGTAAACAACAAGAACAACAAGAGCAACTGACCGCAACAAAAACAACAATGTTTCATAAACAAGCAACTGCACTTTTGCCGTTAGCCGATCATTTGCGTGTATGTGTACGTGTGAGTGTGTGCTTAGCCAAGAACTTTAAGCAACTTCAAGCTCATTAAATTGTAATTAAAACAAATCTTGGCCAGCGTTGCCAGATCACAGCAAACATTTCATTTAACAAGTGAAAGAAAAGTTTCCCAAGTGTGTGTGCGTGCGTGTGTGTGTGTGTGACATGCAATGGCCACTGCAATTTGGTCAGTGAACATTTTCTTTCGAAAGTGTTGCAAAAAAAAGAGCGGAAAATAAACTTGTTGTTGCTGTGGCGCAGGCGCTCAACTCTCGTTTTTAAAACTAATTTTTTTTCAATTTTGTTTTTGTGCAGATTTTTTTTTAAATGGTTAAGTAAATAACGGAATAACAATGCGCATTTTGAAGCAATGGTGAGTATTTTCATTGGGATTCTAATACTAGATACTTATCTTGCATATTTCTTGCTAATCAACCGACATGGCCCTATTGTTATAGAGACAGTGGGAGAAAGAGCGAGAAAGACAATGCACTTGCTCCCCTCCCCTTCCCTCCCACCGCACTTTGTGTATCTCATAGATACAACTCATGTGGGCATTTCGTATGCAAATCATGATTTATTTTATACGTTACGTTTGATTCGTCGTGGCCTGTTCTTCAAATTGAAATGCAGTCATACATATTTGATCAATCCATTATTATATAAACAATTTTCTAGACATTTTCGCCAACCAATTTTAGTTGTTGTTTTCGGTTAAATAGTTTCTCACCTTCACTACCTGCCCGCCTGCCTGCCTGCCAGCCTGACAGGCCCATCTCAATGCACCACCTGAATGTAAGCAACTCAGCAGCAGCAGCAGAAGGCGAAGATGATGAGAAGGTAGAAGAAGCAGCAGAAGCAGCAAAAACGGCAGCAAGAAGTCTTCGCATGCCTTTAAGTTGTTGTGGTGGTTGCTTCTCCGTTGCCTGAGGAGCTGGTTAGAGCTAGAGAGGAATGAAATAGAGACCACAATGAAATTTTGCCAACATTTCGCAGAACCAGACACCTAAGAAACTAAACTGCTGATGGGGTAGAATAAGCTGGAAATGCAAAATCTAAAATTGTGTGAGAAGGGAAAAATTGGAGAAATGCATAAAGTTGATTTGTCATAAAGTCAAATGATTGAGGAAAAGTTTTAATAGAAAACCCCTAAGAACAAAATTAAGGGTCAGTGTTTTGAGTGCTGGCCTGTATGCAGGGAGTCCTTTGGTCCATCCCCCCCCAGAACATCTAACAATAAACGTTTTTTTTTTCTTTAGAAAAGTATCTAAACATACACATGGTCACCCTTCACCAGCTTTTTGCCCACAAAATAGCATGAAAAAGCTTTCCCAATTCGAATTTGGCGTTAGTAGGTACCCTACTACAGCCCTTTTGGTTTTTTGTACAATTAAAAAAATTAAAAAAAAAAAAAAAATAAACTCATCTCCCTTTTTTACATTCATTCTTACCGGCAACACGCCGTCTCCAATAATCCAATTTCAAATCAATAAAGGGTGATTTTTTAAGAGCTATAGGAAAGTTTTTAAAAAAAAAACACATAAAATTTAGAAAAATGCTTGAAATCTTTATTTGAATCGATTGTACGGTCAATATAATTTAATGTTTGAATATTATTTCATGCAAATGTTGACCGTGACTGCGCCTCAAATGGTCCATCCGCTTAGTCCAATTTTGGCATACTCTTTCCAACACTTCGGCCGGTATCTCACGAATATATGCTTCAATGTTGTCTTCCAATGCGTCAATTGAAGCGGGCTTGTCTGTATAGACATGAGCTTTAACATAGCCCCACAAAAAATAGTCTAAAGGCGTTAAATCGCACGATCTAGGCGGCCAATTGACCGGTCCCGAAAGTGAAATAAAATGTTCACCGAACTCGCCTCTCAATAAGTCCATTGTGGCGCGTGCTGTGTGGCATGTGGCACCGTCTTGTTGAAACCACATGTCATGCAAGTCAAGCTCTTGCATTTTGGGCAAAAAAAGTTGGATATCATCTCACGGTAGCGCTCACCATTCACAGTTACGTTACGATTCGCATCATCTTTGAAGAAGTACGGTCCAATGATGCCACCAGCCCATAAACCGCACCAAACTGTGACTTTTTCTGGATGCATTGGTAGCTCTTGCAATGCTTCTGGCTGATATTCACTCCAAAATCGACAATTCTGCTTATTTGAGCCAAAAATGAGCTTCGTCGCTGAACACAATTTTTCGGTAAAAAAGTGGATCTTCGGCCAATTTTCCAAGAGCCCATTCATCAAAAATTCTACGTTGCTGTAGGTCGTTCGGCTCCAATTCTTGCACCAGCTGTATTTTGAAAGGCTTCACACCTAAATCCTTCCGCCCAATTGCTGCGAACGGCGACGAATCGATAATTGATGGTCATCATTAACACTGGCCGATACAGCTGCGATATTTTCTTCAGTTCGCACTCTACGTAAGCATGTTGGTGGTTTAATGTCCAACTATGTTAATTTGGTGCGAAATTTAATCACAATAGCCCGAATAGTGGGTCGATTAAACTGACCATAAAATGGAAGAAGCGCGCGATGAACTTTCTTAACAGAGCACGCATTTTGATAATACAATTCAATAACTTGCAAGCGTTGTTCGTTTGTAAGACGATTCATGGTTAAATTATAGACCAAACTGAAGATGTTTGACAGTGAAACAAAACACGAAACGTGCGTGAGCTGTTTAAACCAGTGTTGCCAAAAAGATAATAGCTAAAAAAATCACCCATATAATATCAATAATCGCTTGAGTTGGGAGACGTTAACACTAAAAACAAAAAAGTTTTTCTTACAAAGACCCACTTTTCGACCGATAGTTGAGACCTATAGTTTCCTGTGTGCAATAGATGAACACTCTGTGCAAAGTTTCCTCAGCTCGATAGCCTTAAAATTCAATCGTGTTACAGACAGCGCGGACGAACAAAGCTCTCACAGAAATTTATGTAGTTTAGCCAACCCCTCTAGATCCGGGTTCGGCTCGGGTAGTTTGAGTACGACGGAACGGGAGACCATGGAACCGAACGTGATGATCTTGCTCGAACCTGAACCCGAACCGGACCGCTTTTCAAAAATGAGGTTCGATTAGGTTATGTTTTTAACAAATGTAAAATATATAAATTGCTTGTAATCTAACTGCTCTCATTCAATAAGTTCTTCAATCCTACGACATTTCTCTAGCTCTGATTTATACTATCAACGTCGATAATGAAACGAATTTGGATCGAGCAGAGAACTTTTAAATGACAACAGCAGAGCAGAAAAGGAATGCAACTATGTACATCAAAAACATTTCTTGATGTGGACTGTGACCAAGCTACCTCAATAGATTTCCTGGAGGACATAATATACGAAATCTCTTCAACCCATAAAATGTTCGAACGTTTACTAACAATTAAAGATTCATGTATTCAGAGTTCTTTAAAGAATCTCAACCTAAAATTCTATTGAATTGAAAACTGTTGATTCTCCATTACTACCAAGTGATTTTAATTCCCTCTGGCTTTTTCATTTCGAGCAATTGTTCTGAAATCATTTGTTTATTACTATAAAGTTCGATTAATAATAGCTCAGTGCCAATATAGGCTGCGGTGCTTTTAGGATCCAAGTTTTTCAACATTATTGCTTCTGCTGAAGCTCCACACCTTTTAAATAAATTGCAAATTGCAAAGAAGAAGAGTTTATGAAAGCCATAGAAGCAAAAACAAATATCATATATAAAATCTATAAATTATGTTATTGATTCCTTTGACAATTGTCCAAGACAACATACATCGACAAATATTTCAAAATTCTTGACAGGTCAAAAAAACGAGGATTTAAAAAAATTGCCTTCACTATACTTGCTGTTCTAGCAACTCAGGTATCAGTTGAACGAGCCTTTTCAACCTTAAGTTTGATCTTTCTGATCTAAGAGCTAGTTAAGCTAGAAAGATATAATGCAGCTAATAGAAGATATAATGCTTATTACCTTAAACTTAGCAATTCTTAAAGTTGTAAATTTCAGCTATTAAATTTGACAACAAAGTAACATTATTGAAATATAGAATATTATTTAAACAAATAGGAATTTATAAACCGACACTATTTTTTTTTTGTTCCAAGCGAACCGAGGTTCGATCCAAAACTTGGGTTCAGGAATTCAAGAACCGGTCCTGAAACCGAACCTTAGGGTTTACAAAGGTCATCCGGACCGAACCTTCTGCAAAATTTTAGAGGTAGCCTTGGCTTATAAGAGTCGGAAATTAGTATTTCTTTGCGTTGAAAACTTCTGGGAAAATTATAATACCCTCTAAAAGGGTATAAAAATTTATTGTTGAATTAAAATCAATTAAAACCTTCATTTATATAAATTATTCAGGCTGCAAGGTTATATAAACTTCGGATATAGCTTTGTTCTATTTTTATACTCTGTACCAAAGGTACACAGAGTATATTACGTTTGTGCGAAAGTATGCAACCTCCAGAAGGAATCATTTCCGACTACATATATATACGTGATCAGCATCAACAGCCGAGTCGATATAGCCGTGTTCGTCTATTTGTCTGTCTGTGCTTTTGTATAAACAGAGAGAACTGAGAGACGGTAAGAGATACAGGTTTCTTCTTCTCTTCTTTATTGACCCGAGGTTTGAATCACAACCGCTTGACAGTCTCGGCCTCTGCTATAAATGCCGTCCAGTCGCTTTTGCTCCGTGCGAGCCGACACCAGTTGTTCACACCTAGCTTGGAAATGTCTTCCCGCACCTGGTTGTCCCATCTGAGTAGTGGTTGTTCCTTCTTGCCTCCTCCAAAGTCTATCGCATTCCGTTAGTGAACCACTTTTTCTGGAGCTTGTTCATCCATACCGATAACATATTCTAACCAGCGCATCCGCGGTTGCTTTATGCTCTTGACTAGACTAGTGTCCCCATAAAGCACATAAACTCAGCGAAATTCAATTAAAGGCACATTTTTTAGTTTTATGGGAAATTAGATGAGAAATGAATCAGAATTTTTTATTAAATAATAAAGTTAACAAATCAACAGGTTTAGATTAACAAAAAATTATATAAAAAATTATTTTTATACAGCGAAATTCAATTAAAGGCATGTATTTAAATGATATGGCAAAAAAAACAATATACATATTATGTTGAAGAAAATTATGATTAATAGTGAGTCCAGCTTCCGGTTTTTGAAATCACTTCAAAATTCGTTTTGGCATTGAATCATGACCCTTTAGAAACCTGATTTAGGAATTTTGGCCCATTCATGACTACAGCTCTATATTTAATCATTCTTTTGGATGCGAATTTCCTCGGCAACTTTCAAAGGCCTATAAATTCTCCGAAGAATCTTTCGCTTGAAAACTCCAATTGCCGCCTCATCCGCTGATGATACTGTCCATGTTTCTGCGCCGTATTGCAGGACTGGGATGATAAGCGACTTGTATAGGGCTAATTTTGTTCTTCCCTTAAGGTCTCTGCTCTTGAACTCCCTACTGAGCGCGTAGTAGCATCGGTTTGCAAGAGTGATTCTTCGTCGGATTTTCAGGCTGATGTTGTTGTCGCTGGTTATCATCGTTCCGAGGTAGACAAAATCCTCTACAATTTTAAAGTTGTCCAAGACGCGTAGACTTCCTTTCCACGGATACTAGATACTTCGCATTTACCGCTAAGCCCATCGGTTGAGACCGCCTCTTAATCTCCAAAAAGCTTACCGCCCGTTTGTTTTTGCCGTTAATGTCAATATCATTGGCATAAGCGAGTAGCATTAGATCTTTACGAAGAAATGAGCCCGTTCTGTTGGCATGTGGGCACTGGCGCAGTATATACTGCATCAGCAGTTTAAAGAAGTCACACGATAAGGTATTGCCTTGCCTTAAACCTCTTTTGGTATCAAATGGCTTGGAGAGGTTTTTTCCTATTTTGACGGAGCTTAGACTGAGATAGAGGTTTGACATGTATATTATATATTTCTTATACCTGCAGGCAGATCAAGTTTATTTCATATCTCCCACTGTTTTGTAGATAAACGGTTCGTACATTTTACGCCAATTTTGCTTTCAGTATTATTTATCGTTTTTTCGAAGGAATCAAAGGAATCGGACGAACAATACTCAAGTTAAGACCAAAAGATTGTTCGCTGCTTTCAGCTGCTACTGCAGGTACAGTGTATATTACAGTCGGGCTTCTTACTTGTCATAACCAATTTTAGTTATACTCATTCGAAGCCAACCCAGCTCCTTCTGACTGGTGTTTTGGACTTTGGAGGCTCGGGTCATTAAACTTAGTGGACCGAATCTAATTCAAAGTGCTAGCCACTAATCGCAATTCAACATGCATGCCACAATTTAGCCATTCGCCAACATACCAAACCATATGACCGCAAAACCCAACACTTAAAGCGGTGGCGACTTTCCGGAACTTTCCGCAATACACAAAACTGCAATCAATTAAGCTTTATTTCAATTTCCAAATTGAAAAGGAAATCAACTGTACTTTAATTGCAACGCCCACACAAGAAGCAGGGCAACTGGCTCCTGGTGTTGGCGAAATTTTGCTTGTAACCGAAAACCGAGCAACCAAAAACTTGCCCAAAACGAAATTTCAGCAATGCCAAGTCAAGACGTAGGGCTTCATAGAGGATGAGGGAGGGGGTTTGATTGGTTAGTTGGCAGGTTACTTTGAAAATGCATTCATGGCGCCTGAATATCTTGCCCCCCTCCCCCCTCCCCACCGCCAGCCATTCAGTCGTCTACCTCTTTGGCGCTTTTGTTTTGTTTAGCTTTTAATTAATTCTCAAGAAATTTATGCTCTCCCACTATTGCTTATGAATTTTTGCCCGGGAATTTACAGGAAACTTTAGCGTTGCAACATTTAGCTTGAGGTTGAGCAGTGGTTGGGCGGATGGGCAGGCAGGGGCAAGTGGTACTTGGTTTGGGTTTGCGTACAGTATTCGACTCGTGCAATTGAGCGTCATTGATGATGGTATGCAATGGCCCTGGAATTGGCCATTTGACTATTCTTGTTGGCTTCTGGTTTTCATGGTAATTAAACGAATCTCTGCGCGAAATGGATTACATTTCAAGCGAAATCTGTTTCAGCGGTAAGAGAGAGTCAATAGCGTTGATGGTGTGGTGGGATTTGTGCATATGCTACCAGATTTTGAAGAAGAAATTGCAATTGGGCGAAGCTCAAGATATTTCGGTACTGAGCCACCACTGATGTAACTTTTTATACACAGAGGAAAAAAACGAGTACCCTGGACAGGGTTTTCTCATTTGGAATTGTAGCTTTTGAATCGGATATCGCTGTAAGACTTCAAAAATTCACCATAAGTTTTGGTTCATAAAAGTCTTTCTGGAAATCAACGATACACTCAGAACACTTTAATGGCTTTTACTTGCTTACATTTGCTGACAAAGTTGTAAAGAAAGAGATAGAAAGAAACTGAATCTCGCAGCTTCGACTTTAATAGCTGGTAAAGGTAAACGTTTGTATTACACTTATCGCACAGCGTTCTCCACACTCTTCACAGACACTTAAAAATTATTCCACATTCATCAACTCTTGCCTACCACAGCTCATAGATAATCCTCCTCTATGGCACACAAAATCCCCTTGAAGCAGGCCAGTTTTCCTAATCATGGACATTCATCTTGGTATGTTTATTTCAGCAGTAGGAGGAGGGGCGGTGGCGGATGGAAAATAGTTTTAGGTGTCTGTGTGGTGGTCACACCCACAATTGTGGGTCATGCTCCGCACCCTAGTGCTTGGCTTTGGTTTCTACCTGGCAGCCGGTTACCTTTAGGTTTTGAAAAATTTCTGTGGTCTCGCTTACGTACCCCTCAATTGCTCAGACCAAATGACTCACTGCTTCTGGCAGCGAGCAACTTCCGCTGGTCACAGCAAATAAGCCTCTTCCGGGGCTGGGCCGAAATAGAGAGGAGCATGGATTCTACTTGATGCCGTGGCAGGTGCACACTTGTTGCAGGAGCCACAGGTGTGTGTGCGGCGGGAAGCTCTCAAGCGTTGAACCCTTGTGGGTTTCTGGCATTGTGCTTGCACAATTGATGATAATATTGTTCTACCGTCGAGGTGAAAGCTGCTGTCGCTTATCAGTCAGAGACCAGTCCACTTCACCTCCCTCCCTTCACAGCCTAACGCCATATCCAGAGTTAGCTGGCTGACCGTTAACAATTAGCATGTCGCATGGCATCAGCAAACAATGGCAACAGAGCAAATGTGTGTCGCTGTCTGACCGTTTTATGATATGACATGGACATGGACAGTTGAGCGGAAGGGCATGGGGAGGGCGGGAACAAAGCACACCGACACAGAAATGCAGGGCAATTTAATGCTTTGCATATGTATTTGTATTTTGAATTTGTGCTTGGCTGATTGCCATCCTCAGCCCCATCCTCATCCTTGGCGAGTGCTTATCAAACCAAAACCCAACCAACCCCCATCATCATCTCATCATTGTAAGAACGTTGTTTGCTCACTTGACAGCGGTTGGCAATTGTTGTGCTTTTGCATGGCGAATGGGTTATTGATGACCGGACGGGTATCTGGTATCTGGAACTGGACCTCAAATGACCCCGTTAGCGAGGAAAGTTCAATGAAATGAAGCTCTGCACAAATACACACACAACTATTGTGCAAATAAGTTAAGCCAAGAAACAAAATCCCTTTGTATTCAACACGACCAGCATGATCCAGCAAGACTGCGGTGGGCACGCCCTTGCTCCCATTGCTCCGATATTTAGTTTTCGGCAACTGGCGTCACTCAGGCGAATAAGAAATGGCCTTGTATGGCCAGAATGTGCAGTGTGCGCTATCGAGACTCGCTGATAACGGTTGTTTTTTCTGTTGTTGTTGTGGGGCTACTCCCAAACTCAAAATAAATGCCCAACGCTGATCTAAGAGTTTAAAAAGTACAAAAAAATTTGGACACTTGTCGACTGTTTCTTAAGAATGTAAATAGGCAAACGTTAAAGGACTTGAAGTCTGACAGCAAATAGCCTGGTGGCTCTACAGTACTACGTATATAGACAACCCTGTTTTCTGGAAAGTGCTTCAGCTAGAGTTCTGTGTGGATATACCGAAAACTGGGCTCGGATGTATACATTTTCATTAATTTTCAGTTCGATTTAGGGCCGATTTCTTTTCTCCAAGATAGCTGCTATGTGTCAAATGGACTTTGATTTTACTCTGTTATATATGTTAGTTAATGGGACATCGGCCCTTAGTTAGATATTGTTCTTTTTCCAAACGACTTATTTGATGTGTATCATACTTTTCACTTAACTTAATTATAAATCAATCTTTTAGAACACTGACAAAAAAGAGAAGTTAAACAAAATAAAAATCCCTTTTTCAAGAAGCTCTGAAAAAACATGATTGAAATACCTTGAAATGAAATAAAACACCGACATCTCTTTCCATACGAGCATCGACTTCAATTAATTGATATCCCTTTCCTTAAAAATCGTAGAGTCTGCTATAGCGTAATTCTTCTTTATGAGCTGCTGTCTGGTGAGATTGAGTCAAGTGCTTTGTTAAACCAAATAAATTTTCTGTTCCAGTTCGTTTTACTTCAAATTTCGTTCTGATATATTTACAGCAAAGTCTCACAAACTGTTTTTCCACTTATTTTCTGCACATTTGTCCTGGATGGTTATAGGAAACATCTTATTGGGGGTGTCACAGAAACCTCTTTTAACCCGAATTTCAATTCTTAGCTGCCACAGAAATTTCATTTGAACGGTTTCAAACCTCCCGTGTTTTGTAATTAGATTTGACAAAGCTACCGCATCAGTGGCTCCCTGTGTCAATGGTAGCGCCATCTGCTTGACAGCCAGCGGATTAACGGCTGCAAGTTATATCTCATGTTTGGCGACAACAAATTTTTAAATTTTGCATTAGATTTTTGGAGCATATGACCTAAATTTGAATTATATTTTAAAAATACAACATAAAACATATAACACAATGAAAAATTTTCAGTTAAGCATCAGATTAACCCGCAACTAAAAAAGGGAAATTTTTTGATGGAGCTTCAATTGGAACATATGGTATTTTAACTAGATTTCCTAATAAGAAAATTAAATCTTTCGAAGTTGACAGATTTACAAACCGTCGGCCAAATCTCTACACATTTCTGTGGCCTCCGATTGTAACTGTTTTTTGAGTTATTTGCTTTGCTATCACGTAATCGTCAGAAATTTTCTTTAGAGATATTTAAAAAGTAAACAAAGGCAGCTTAAGGAAACAATTCCGACCCTATAAAGTATATATATTCTTGATCAGCATCAACAGCCTAGTCGATTTAGCCACGTCCGTCTGACTAGAGCGCTGTGCCTTTCTCAGTCAGCGTTCGCGTGTGTATGTGTGTTTATTCTCCGTATGTGTCTTAAGTGGACAGGGTATTTCGGAGTCAGCCCACTCGACTGCAGCGATCTTACTTGTTGGGGGCTGAAGTCTAAATTTTAGAAACTTTGTTGCCTTTTGTCTTTAAAATATTATTTATTGTGAAATGTAGCAAATTTCATGTTAACTGTTTAGTACTTCGCGATCGAAATCGTCACGAGGGCACGAGGGGGCTTATAATAAGCAATTTAAACACCACCCATAATACGATTTCTTTTTAGATCCTTGAATCCACTTTTCGAAAATTACGAGAGTTGTCTCCGATTTTGAAGCTTACTAAAGTGTTGAATAATAAAGCGAATACTGACACTAATAGAAAACCGAGTAAATTAAACCTAAAGCTACTATAACTATTGCGCTAACTCTCTTATCAGAACTATTGTATGTTGTCTGGGTTGATTATTTGTTTTGTCTAATAAAAAAAAGGAATTCGAAATATTACTTTGAATATTATTTACATATATTGCATTTCTATTAAATTTGGGTACAACTTGAGATTTACCCAAGTTTCGAACCAAAACTTTCTTAAGAAAACCTCGAACCTTACAAGTCCGAACATGAACCAAGACACAAATTTTTATATCCTTGGAGATGGTATATTACAATTGTGCGGAGGTTTCTAACGGATAGAAGGAAGCAACTCCGACCACATAAAGTATATATAGTTTTGATCAGCATGACGAGCTGTGTTGATATAGCCATGTCCCTCTGTCCGTCCGTCTGTTTCTATGCTATTTCCTCCGTCAGGCTTAAAGCTATATTAACCAAACTTTGCACGAAGACCTTTGGTACAATTATTAATTAATTACGCAAGACATTTGCCGGAACCGGTCGGATCGGATGACTATAGCATTTAGCTGACATAGGAACGATCGGTCGAAAAGTAGTCTTAGTGAAAAAAAAAGCTTTTTTGTCTTCAAAGCAATCGTCCCAAATCTTGTTTTTATATCTTTTCTATGCTTTCACATAATACCACCACGTTTTCTGAAAATCAGACAACTATATAGTATAGCTGCCCTACAAGAAATAGTTCTGAAAAAAGTCTTACAGGCCTGTTTCGGATTGCATACATTCTTTCGATTTCGAATGAAAACAAAATCGAACGATTTTATTTTAGTTGTTCTGGTATTTTCATTTCCAAAATGTTTCCTTTGACTAATTTTTCACCTTAAAATGCTGCAAACATAATGAAAACACAGAGAAAAGTCAAAGAAGTTGATATTATTTTAATAATTATGTTGAAGATGGTGTTTTTACTTTAAATGGCTTTTTATGAACATGTTACAAGCGATTCCAAACAAAATGAAAGCCAGAACAGGTTGAACAACAAATGTGAATTCGATTTCGCTGGCTCAGAACAAAGTTAAAGTTTTTCATAAAAAAATTTATATTTCAAATTATTTAAAAAAAAATGTGAAATTGTAGAAAGTATCTAAATACAATAAACATTGCTACAAAAATAATGTTACGCCATTATTTTGACACCTTTTGAGTAAAAAAAAAAGCATTTGCTGAATTCACAAGTAACGGCTCCGAGCAATGTGAATTAAAATCGAGTAAATCTATCGAATTGTGAAAACTGGAACAGGTAACCAAATGGAATTAGAGCAAATTAAGTGAAAGTGAAAACCGGAACAGTCCTGTTAGTAAGAAAAACTTTATTTTTTTCAATGCTATCGCTCCCAAACTTGTTACTGATTAATATTTCTGCTACCACACAATTCTGTCAAGTTTGATCCATCCCGGATGACTATAGCATATAGCTGCCTAACTTTTTCTGATATGTAAATGTCAGCCGGAAAGTAGGCAATGGTTATGAATGTGTCACATTTAATGTTGTGAGCTGAAACTGCTTTTCTATATTTTTGGCTGTTGCTAGAATCTGAGCTTCGTTCAGAAATATCACTGTAAAAAGTCGTGAAAGAAGTGAAAAGTCGGGGCTTGAATTTACATTTGTGTATTCTGCCAAAAGTGGCAAATAAATAGCCAAGAATGCTAGTGGTTGGAGTGAAAATAAGCATACGAGTCTGCTGACGAGGATTTGGGGACAAGTCCTAAACAGTCTGTCCAGACATACCAAATGCTATTCCGATGTAATGTTGTGAGCTATCTCTGTTGAATTGTGTTGATCGCATTAAATTGTTATCAACCATTGACCTTGAGCCAGCGCTGTAAAAAGCACAAAAAACTTTGACTAAAATCAATGCAGGTCACTAAAACCCTTATATGTTTAATTTAAAAGAATTTTGAGATCCCTAAATAGCTTCTCAGAAAAAAACTACATTTAATATATAAATCTATGAATAAGTTATAATTTATGTAGTTTGTAAAAGAATATTGTTAGTTATAAATAATAATAATTGTTTTATCGTTGTGACTAGTGCGTTTAAAATAAGTATCATCTTGTAGAACTAGGCTACAGCCGAATAAATAATTTCAATTTATCCCAAATTTGGGCATATTGATCATATTTTGGGCCCCAAGAACGACTTAGAAAGATTTTTACTCTATTGAACTGACTTTCGACATATTTGAAGCTCCTTGAGCGACTTATCGAATGTGGTTCGAATTGGCTCACTATTTCCTATAGCTGTCATATAACCTTTCTGGCCAATTTGCTCCAACTTTGTTGTATTTAAATTCACACGAATTTAGCAGCAATAAACAACATTTTTTTTTAAATAAACAAGTTGTAGCAACATATTGTTAGTTACTGATAAATCTGCACATTTTCGTTTCTAACTTTGCATTTACAACTTTAACGCAGCTACACTTTTTGGGGTCAACCTAAAATTACACATTCATATCACAGGGCACAATTGGACAAAAACACACAACAATAAAAAAAGTGTTATCCAATTTTCATTTTACATACCTGGTCTAAAGTTTTGCATATTTACTTTTTTAATTTTGCTTGTAACTTTTTAAGCAGGCCCACTCGAAGTTGGAAAATATTTGCTGCCAACTTCAACAGATCGTCAACAAAACAGTTTTCAACTAAGTTTGAATATGTTTTTTTAGTCCAATATGAGCAAATAAATATTTAAATACTAGATAATATTTACAATCGGAAAAAAAGCAAAAAGAAGTAAGAAAGTCGGTCAAGCCCGACTGTAATATACTACTGTAGCGATACTAATTAATAGCTTAACTCATAGATGGTTTAAACAATGCTGGTTAAGGGATTTACAAAACTCACCAATAAATGAGGCCGGTGTGGAGGTCGTGGGTTCGTTAAGAACATAGCTTTAACACATCCGGTCATCTTCACCAGCTTTGGCGCCAGCTGTAAAGTAACTAGCCAAGCAAAAACTTCTCAAAACTTTGCCGTTCGGATTCGGCGTTAAACTGTAGGTCCGTTTCTCTTGTGCGAAAAATTATAAGCACACACGCCAAGAGATTGGAGTAGCTTGGCTTGGCCCTTTGGGGCTGTATAGCCAATTTCACATTACATTTACAGTTACCAATAAATGACGCCACTACTGTGAGCATTTGGTAACCTAGCAAGCTAGCACTGTGGCAGCGAACTTCGGAGTTTAACCGCTCTGGAGTCACCAACATTTTTAGGAAGCCCGAAACGAACCTGATCCGGAGCAGAACAAATTTTTCTATACTTTTTTTCTAATTTGGGTTTGGTTAAAAATATGTTTCTACAAAATTTTTCTAGTACATGCACTCATACAAGTTTTTAAAAGTTTAAATATTCGTACGTATTTTTTTAAAGTGCTTAGAAAAACGTTCTCACATTTTAATTTCTGCAACTGAATTTTGGAATCCAAGAAACCAAATATTTTTGACTTAGAACAAAAATAGCTTGCAAATACATGTATTGCTGAATTGTATAATCGTCAAAAGGAACTAATAAATATAAGCTTCAATGATTCTGTACCATGTTCATCTTCTGATGAAACTAAATCTTTCCCTAATTAGCAAGTAGAAAATAATGAAAATGTGACAAATATCAAACTGGTGAACGAGTTCATTGATTCTTTTATCAAAATTAAAAGATTGTTTCATATTTCTTAGGTATTAAAGCTTTGGAAAAACTATCAATGTAAAAAATGTAAAAATATCACATTGCTTGTATTAGATCTTCCTGAGGCACAAGTATCCAGCCAAAGAGGCAGTATTGAAAAAAGTTAACTGGAATACTCTAATATTAAATGGAAAATATCAACTCTAAACTCTAAGACACTTACAACTGAAAAATAAACTGATAGCTGCCCATGATATTTAAGTAGGGCAGCAAGCCGAAATAAACAAACATGCTTGATTGATTCCGCAATGCTGAGCTTATAACTGAATTTTATAGATTATACCAGTGCATGTTGTGCAAGCTAGCCTGCGTGCGAGGCAGCCTTAAGTTCTGCCGTCCGTCCATCATTCAGCCACATGTGTGCGCGCGTCCTTAACGGTAAAAATTTTGAAGCAATTTCCAATTTAATGCTGTCCGAGTTAGCGATAAAACAAAATTATTCCTCAACCCAGGTTCGAACCTTAACCTTGGTTCAGCGACCTTCTGAACCCGCTGCTTGAACCCGAACCCAAACATTTTCGCAGGTCTCGGACCCCGAAGTGATCCTGTTCCGATTTTTAGCAGGTTTGCAACCCTTATTGTTATCTTATTTATTAAATTATGAATTACTCGCTGAACCCGATGTGACTTTGTCCGCGTTCAAGATTTTAAGAAATTGTAGATATTCTCTTGTCTTTTATCTTGTAGACAGTTTCAAGTTCACAGCTGGTAAAAATTTTGCGTGGTAAATGCAATTACCTGTACAGTATACACATGTTAAATTTGTTCGCTTCCCGTCCTAAAGGACGCAGCCAAATTTTCTAGGCGCTTGAAAATTCCAGAATTATATATGTATGAATCCCTTCCGTCAAGTGGATGTGAATTTCGGATCTAGCGATCTTTCCTTCCAGCGCACACTGGCCGGAATTGCCAAAATTTTGTCATAAAGTCAAAAAGTAAATGTTGGAATATTGGAAAAAAGCTTAATTCCTCTGAAAGAGTATAGAACCATGAACTCTAATTGCTGGTTCAAAACATTTTTTGTGCATCCCTGGAATTTTGGCACGGCCCTGAAAATAATTTTTTTTCAACCAAAATTTGATTGCTCCGGTGCCACGGCACGACCTGTTCTTTCAAAATTAAAAACAGCTATAAATGTATAGAGCAATTAATGTTTTGAAATGCCAAAATGTTGCAAAAGGAATGTAAATTACAAGAAAATAAAGAAATTGGGAGCTTTTTTATGTTGTGCCTTTGTTTTTATGTGAGGTTGCTGTGGTATTTTTTAGGCAAATCTAACCTAAATGTCACTTGTTCCGTGGAGTAAAAGTGGGCAGCTCCTCGTTGCTTCTCGCAACTAAAGATGCAATTGTGTCCATTAAAATGTATATGACTTGGTGTAATTAATACAGTTTGCTCGTTTTTGCTCGTTTTCGAAATATTTGATATTGTTGCAGACGGGAACAATGTATTTTATTATTTTTGGCTAAATTTGCAAAAAAAAAATATTAAGAAAATCGACCAATACCGACTGTAATATACTCTGTACCTGCGACGGAGAATGCTTAGAGTGTATTTTGCTGCTACAGCAACAGCAGAACGCAACGGAGCTGCAGCGCTGCGACATCGAAATTTCTTTTGCTTATAACTTTACTATCGATTGTCCGATCTTTACCATTCCTTTGGCAGATTGATAAGAAATGTTGATTACTAACTATGTCTAAAAGATTCGAACCATATATCTTCAAAATTGTGGGAGATATGACGTTTTTCAAAATTGCGGGGGCGGGAAGGCGTGGCAAAAATTAAAAATAAATTTAATCTGCCTGTGAGTAAAAGAAGTTTTTGTCCCTTACATGTCAAACCTCTATCTCGTACCATCTCTGAGATCTGTGCGCTCATAGGGACAGTGTTGTATGGGCGGTACTAGTGGGCGTGGTCGCAAAATTTTGCCTCGATTCTTATTTGTAATATTACTATTAAATTTTCCAGTTAGACCCCTCTCTTTTTTTGGGTACTTTTTATGCTTTTATTATGTACCTTCCATCATACAGTAAATATATAAAGATTGTGGATTTCACACCAGCAGCAGCACTTCTTGCCCATTATTGGGAACGTATAGATTCCTAAAGCTTTCCCCAAAAATTAAAGAGACAATGTTTTTGGATAACACTTTGACATAAGTCCCGTTTTGTTGAAGCAATAATTACGAACTAAATATTAAAAAAAATGGCCCTAATGCCACCCCCCCTCCAATTAAAATTAAATTAAAATGGCTTTCCCCTTTTCCCCACCCCCCCCCCCCCCCTACCACTCCTCTCTCCCTTCCCTACCCCCTCCCTCTCTCCAACGCTCTCCACTATATCCCGTCCTGTCTCATTCCTGTCCCCACTCCCTCTTCCTGCGCTCTACACTCTTTCCCGTCCCCCTCATTCCTCCCTCCTATACAACACATATCTAATATGTGTGAGTATGAGTCGTTCCCTCTCTCTCACTCTCTTTCGTGCTTTTAGCAAAATAGCTTAGCACAATGTTGCCTGAACTTAATAGCTGATTTATTTGCCCCATACAAACGTTTCTTTGGCGTTTTTAACCACTTCGCGGTGAAATTTTTCAAATTTTCTTTCTTAGTGCGCGCCAGCATAACTAAAAGAAGGTCTATGCCAAATCTTAGATCTCTAAGATAAGCAGTTTTGGCTGTGGTTTGATAATATATAGATTAATACAGGCTCTGAACCGAACGACACTAAAAACCGACTCGATTCATTTTATCGATGAGGTTAATAACGTATAAAGATAAATGTAAATTCTGAATTTGTGTTCCTAAAACCATCTCAACGAAATAGCACAAGCATTTCTTCTACGAAATAGTTTTCTCTTTTTTCCGATTAGGCTGAACACTTCCATTATAAGTTACTGGCTTGGCGAACACCTTAAAAGAACTTCTAACTAAATCGTCAAAGAAAGAAATGTGCTTGGCCGGTCACGCACTAATTTATTAACGTATTTCGCACTTTTTTTTTTTCTTCTCTTAATTCAGTTGTATCTTTGAGTTTGCTTTTAAATCTATACCCGACTAGGGGGGGCGATGGGAGTAGAAGTGACCGGTCTATCGGTGTGTAATCTATGACTTCAAAAAGCAAAAAAATTTCCCTAGTTTCTCTGCCAGGTTCTCAATGAAATCAGTTTTTAGTGCCTTGAGATTTCGCGTTTAATTGCTTTGGCTGTCCCCGTTCTTTAATTGCGGCGAAACTAATCGAGCCCACCTCTATGGGCTGTCCCGCCCCAAGGGTTCTTTTTTTTTTAGGGAGCAAGCGAGCGTGCGAGTGTTCCAGCTGTTCTGCTCCTCCGTCGGTCGTTGGTCTCCTTGTCTTGGCCTTCGTCTATCTTCCACGTCAGCACCAAAGGCATTTTAATTCGTTTATGGGTTCTCTTTGCTCCTCGATGCCCGACTCATTTGCGTTGTCCTCCCGCTTCACTTGTCTTGTCCTTGTCGTCGTCGTAGTCGGCTGTTACGCAAATTGAATTGTCTCGCCCGTTGTCTTGGCCCTGGCGCATTCTCCAGAAATCGGTTTTTAATGCATTGCATCCATTCAATGGGCGTTGCTGGCTGCTCTCTATAAATAAGGACAGGCCAAGTGGGTGGGGGGCTGGGCGAAATGGACAGAGGAACTGACCAGCAAATAGCGTTGACATCTCTACAGCTGGTACTGTTCCTGGTCACGTTATTCCTGCTGCTGCTGCTGCTGACGTTCACAAGCCGCCCACGGCCAAAAGGAAGTATGGGCCAAGTGGGTGGTGGGGGCTGCGGCGAAGGGTGTGCGTGTGGGTGGAAGTTGGAGCTGCACTTTGACGTCGATGCAAGGCAGCTGAAATTGCTTTTGTCGTGTCAAGCGAGTTTGCTTCTGCAGCTGGCATCTGGTCGCCCACACGAACACGCCCACGCCCCGCCAGCGTTGCATACTTTTAGGCTGGCCCAGCATAAAATCCACTTTGAGCTTTTTGCAATTAGCCGGGACGCCGTGGCTAAAACCTTTAAGCCAAAAGTCGAACAAATTAAGGCGCAAATTGCCTTCAAACCCCTTGAAAGGGAAGCAAAAAAAAGAGACGAAACGAAAAAGAAAGCCAAAGTGCAAAGTTAGGCAAAAGTTTTGGGACCGTTCCCGTTGCTGCCCCACCCGTCCTCATCCCGCTGCTCTGGCTTGATAACTTTTGAAATAATAAAGGCGCATAATAACGAGCGGCAGGCACCAGCTCTTCATCGTCTTGATCTATGAGGCACTAGAAAGTTTTTCATTCTATACGTTTTTTTTTTTTTTTTGGCAAATCCTCACACAGTGACACCCAAACTGTAAATGCACCTGAGCTACCGAGCTGAGTGTGTGTGTTGCACTTGACAGCTGCTGTCGCTGTGGCATGAAATATTCGTTGTGCGTACGTACGTGTGAGTCTCACTATTTCAAGGATTTCGATGTACGGCAGGGAATTAGAAATAGAAAACTTGTCAGCAGCTGACAGCACAAATCGACGCATTTTGTTTAGACTGTACTGCTTGCTTGAATCTCGCTTTAAATGTCACACATCTCCATTTTGCAGGCACCGCCGGCGCTCCGGTTCGAGCATTGTTGTGATTGATGGTGATGATCTGAAACCATGTCTGCCGGATGATTACATAAGCGGCCAGCATCATCTACTGCAACTACAGCAGCTGCAGCAGCAGCAACAGCAGCAACATTATCGAACACACTCGAGTGATATAAGGGAGATTGATCAGGAAATGCTGACCATGCTGTCGGTGAATCAAGATAACGGTAAGTCTAACAAACCCAAATTGCTCAGTCAATAGTGAAGAAAGTGAGTTGTCAGTTGTTCAATTGTCGCTCTGTTTGATTATCCAGCCTCGGACTCGAAAATGATTTGTGAGTCTGTTCGTTATTTCAGGCAGGGAAAAACGTTGAACTTCCAAGAAATTTTTATATCCAGTTTTTTTCACTGTTTCTCCTCTGACCGACACGAAAACCGACACATTGATTACTCGGCTTGCCAGAAAACCGTTTCGCGTTGTCTGCAAAAAGAAAACATAAATCAATTTCAAAGGAATAAAGGAAGATAAAAACGCGTCAACCCTTTACTCTAAAACCGTTAAAAACACTTTAAAATTTGTAACCGAAACCGTAACCGTAACCAAAAATTTTTTTCTTATAACCGTAACCCATAACTTTTATTACCATAACCGGTTATCAGCACCAAAAAATATTGGGTTTTTTTTGTTTTTTTTTTTAAATCAGCTTCGTACAGAAATAAGGGACGTAAATAGTTGTAATAAGAAATATGAAAACGTTTAGCGTTACAACTTTATGCAATTTCTGTGTTCACCGATTCACACAACCATAAGTTCGGCTCACGCTAAATAAAAAAATAAGACCTGACTACCTTCGGCCCCTGGTAGCTTTGCTGGCAGCTCTGCGTCAAATGGAGAGGAAAACATATGCCCCTTCTCTCTGACACTGAGTTATTCATACATTGCGCCACACTATTGTTGACAGCCACAAAGAAAGAGAGCGAACGAGAACAAGTGAGTGCAGCTAACCAAAATCTTTACCCTCCTCATCTTTACATACATATGTTTGTGATATTATACTGGATGCTGGAGTTTAGCCCATGCATAAATGTACGATAATTGTACGACTTCGGCTAAAATTTGGCATCAGCTAATTCCGATTTTTTCTGTAACCTTAGGTTCTATCTGGATTCAATGTTAATTTGAAATCAAAATCAACTCAGAATTGACCAAACTATAGTCTCACGAGTTAGAGTTTAGAGAAACAAATTCGTTCGAGAATAAAGCTAACCTATGTGCACAATTCTTCATCCGAGATATAATCCGTCTTAATCTGCCGAGCAGAAAAGTAACTGTTTTAAATTGTTGGAAAACCACAATTTGATTGATTTATCAGGGGAAAACAGTCCAAGTTGTTTGGAAATATTCAGCTGTTCCAATTAAATACAATCTGACATCTTCATTAAAAAATATGGCTTTGACAGAGGACACATATTGGAACGGTCCGAAAAAATGAAACAAATATTTCCAGATCTTTTGAAATTATCAAAAATTTTGTTATCGGAACCACCCACACAAATAAGTGTTGAGCGTTTGTTTTTAGGAGAAGAATTTATAATGAACCCCGCTTTTGTCTGCAGGAATTGTAAAGATTATATTTCATACAATAACCGTAACCGTAACCAAAACCCGAAACAGGATTAGGGTAATAACAGTAACCAGTACCGCAACCCGATATTCCAAAACCGTAATATAACCGTAACCAGAAACAAACGGTCGGCCAAAACAGTAACCGTCACCCAAACCGTTATTCGTTCGGGTTTTAATCTCTGATTAAAACAATTCATGCATTTTGCTTATTGAAAAGTACACATTTAATAAGCGCTCGACTTAGATGGTTCTGTTATTGGTTTCAGTCAGACAGATTAGTGTTGTCTTACTTTCCAATATTAGATTGGTTAGAAAGTTTTTTACCTGACAAATGTTTTCTAAATAAATTATTGTTTTAAATGTAGAAAAAAATGTTTCATTAGAATGGCTACTTAGGCCGTTATATTTTACGAAATCTATTTCCTTATTAAGTTTTTTGTTTATAAAATATTTAAAAAAATCGTTTAATGACATCTTTTTTAAATGAAAACTTAGCCCTAGTTTTATGAAGGTCATGTGTTTCCTAAAGCCGGGTAGGATACTAAAAATTCAGGCCAAACTTTTTCTTCTTGGAATTTTTGTTTACCTTTTCTTTGCTTTGGTATCCAGTAAGCGAAATTCACAGTTTCTTATCGATGGTTTGCCTATGCGGATTAAAATAACAGCTAATATACAGCTAATGAATGTATTGAGTCCTCCGGAAAATATTTTAGAAATACCCATTAGTCATTTCTCAGTACTCAGAACAAATGTTATCAGTAAATTCAACCAATTCTGTGGTTAAAATGCTCCAACCCATAAATGTGGGTCGAACTGAACGTGAGGTACAGTAAAAGTGGTGGAACACATAACGTAATGATTACGGTAGCACAGTGGATTTCAACCATAAATTATGGTTGAAAACGCTCCAACCAACAAAAGTAGTAAATTTTACCATTGTTTACAGTAAAACTCATATGTGTAATACAGCAATAGTACAAATACCACAAACAATACAAATACCACACCACAGTAAAACAAATACCACGTACTAATTCTGGAAAACATTGAATTTTTAATAATTTAGTATAATTTTAACTTATTCTGGGGTGACTCGAGCTCGAAGAACAAAATGATAAGCTGTGCTCAGATTGTCGACAATTGTCGACAACGCATACAGCAAATTTGCCGAAAGGAGTTGCATCTTTAATATCAGTCCAAGGTACCTAACAGCAAGATGTCAATTCAATTTGGGCCTGGCCGTATGAATGCGCAAATGTATGTACAGGTGCTGTAACGTATGCTTATCACAATCGCGGAAGAGTTCCATGGAAAGAATTGTAATTTTCAGCAAGATAACTCTTACATTTAGGTCCAACAATATTCCGCTGTTACATTGGCCGAATCTAAATCCAATTGAGGATCTGTGGGGCATCATTTTTGCCAGGATATTCGGTGCTGCAAAGGAGAACGACACTTTTGAAGCAGCTTAAAGAAGCAATTGTAAAGCTGTTTGAAATATTTTTTTAGTGATTTACAAAACTTGGCTAGGGTTGAAGAGAGAACAACCTGATTTTGTAATAATGATTTCACCAGACTACATTTAGAATCAGGGCTGCAAACCTCCTTAAAATCGGCATTGGTTCACTCCGGGGTTCAAAGGAAATTTTTGGTCATTGAGAAAACATGTAAGTAAATTGAAACAAACTTAGTGCCGATTTTTCTTCTTCCCGATAACTGCTATGTGTCCAGATAAGCTCTCCATTTACTCTGCTATTTGTGAGTTTATGGGGATTAAGATGAGAAATCGGCCCTTAAACATTTTATTCATTTGTGGAAGTTTAGAGGCTTGATAATATCATAATCGAGCTTGGATCATCGGACGTTTTAGCAGGCTCCAGGTCAATAAATCATGAAGCAATGAGATAAAATTAGAGATAAAATGTACACAGCCTCTCAATTTTAAGTGGTGATAAGCGATAGTCCGCAATGAGATTCATATTGTTCGCATAGAAAATCACAGTGTTTATGGCGAGAGAGGCATATTCCCAAATGCACTCAGGGAGCATAAGTGAGAGCAAACATTTGGCGTCGAATGCGCAACCGTTCAGTGTATATCGGGCCTGTTCCCGTTTCCGAATCCGATTGATTGGAATTTATTAGTGTTGTGATTTTTAAGAAACTATTAAAGAATTCGACCGAATATTTTTGCTATCAAGAGAATCGAATGAAGGTAAGTGGGATTTATAAGTAAAAAGCCGAATAACACTGTCAGTTTTGGAAGCGAGTACATTTAACAATTCTGATTCTGCATGATTAGATCGAAATCGGGAACAGGCCTGTATACACACAAGAAGGATGGTCGACTGTACAACTGTTTTAAGAACCTCCCGGTTTTATTATAAGCAGGCTTTGCCTATCTTATGCAAGTCGGCAGAGCGTATTGCAGCACAGCAAATGCGTTATTGTTAAGTTCTTTGCAATGCTAGATTTTTCAAGACTTTAAAGCAAAGAGATTGCTTTTCATCTTCATCAGAAGATAAACATTATTAAAGGGTCGCTCTCGTTTTTTCTGAGTGTATTTGAGCAACTGAACAGCTGAACAAAAAGGAGTAATTGAGTGAACATTTTCACTTGTTCAGACAGCGACGCTTTATTGTTTACCCACTCTTTTTTGCCCACTACTAATGATACTTTTCAACTCAAGCAGGTCCGCATCGTGAGATGGCCGTCGATTGTCCAGACACGTTTATAGCACGCAATAAAACGCCACCCAGATATCCGCCACCCCGTCCACCACAGGTAAGTCCAGCAACTCCTCAACCAATCTACCTGCAGCATGAGACACTAATTAACCGCAAGCTTGGCGCTAAAAGAAAAACCTAGTAGCAATCACTAATCCATACTCGGTGCCTATGGTCCAGCTGACTATCATCCCACAACAACAATCACTAACCACAATCATTACACACTTTCTTTTCACCACCAACACATGCACCACCATCACTTGCACCCACCCACCCACATCACACGCACTCACGCACACAGAAACACAAGATCAGCACCAAATCTAACAATGATCATGCTAACAAATTGTTAATTGTTGCATATCATTCTTCACATCAACATGAACAACATCAACCACCAACAAAACATCATCAACAACATCAACAACAACAACAACTACAAACGACACTCGATGTGGCCACACAAAATATGTACAATCAAAAACAACAAAACAAATTGGAACAAATTGAAAACTATGAAAATTGTCTACAATCGGACCAACAACCACCGCAGCAACAGCAAACACCACAGCAACAGCTAACAGCAGCAGCAGCAGCAGCAGCTGTAGCCCCAGCAGCAGCCAATGTCACTCCACAAACCGCACAGCAGCAAACGCCCAGCTGCAACAACAACCACAAACTGAGCCACGATCCCAATGGCAACAACAGCAGCAACAATATCTCGGATGAGCTGATCTGCATGGTGGATGGCTTATACCGTCGGGGTTCCAACTCCCCATCATCAAGCGCTTTCGATGAGGTGATGAGCAAGCATACCTTGGAGTCATTTGGCAGCATTGCCTATCGTCACTTGCAAACAACAAGCACGGGAACAGCAGCAACAACGGCCTCAACAACGCCGCAGACAACGAGCAACGGCAACAGCAGCACTGGACAGGCCACCAACAGCAACTCATTGAACAGCAGCAACAGCTCCATGCACACATCCAGCAACAACAGCAGCAGCAACATACCCAGTGCCGGCTCATCGACCAGCAGTTCCACCATACCCGATGACCTGAGTCTGGCACCGCCGGGCTATGAGCCCAGCCAGAATTCAGCTAGCGTGGCCAAGCATCGTGAATTGCCGGTGGATGTGCCGGATAGCTTTATCGAGATGGTCAAGACACCGCCACGCTATCCACCGCCAGCGCATCTTTCATCGCGTGGTTCGTTGCTCTCGAATGCCAGTTCCTCGACAGCTCACACCACACTCTCATCGCTGGGCGTGTCCGGCTATGCGGCTACGGTTACGGGAACGGTGGCGGCTGCGGCTGCTGCTACTGTTGGAGTTGTGGGCGGCAACGATGAGGTATACCACAAGCAAAACAGAAATATTTTCCGATCTCTACTCTTCTCTCTATGTAGCATTTGTGTATTCTGTCCATTCTATTCAATTTTTCTTTTTTTTTTTTGTTAGATTAAGTGATTAATTATGTATGTATGTGTGTGTTCCCTGTGACTTCTCGTCCACACCTGCTCAATTTCCCTTTAACCATTTTTTTTTTGTTTTGTGTTTTTGTTCTTCTGCTCGACATAAATCTCGGGCAATTTGCATTTCATCAGCTTTACCGCACACCAGCAACATGTGCCATGCCAAAGGCAGTAAATGCTATAATGCAACAGCATCAGCAACAACAACAACAACAGCAGCAACACAAAAACAATTCAACATTTTTGTCGCTGCAATTTCCCGTGTGTGGTTGTTTTTGTTATGTTTGGGCCCCCCTTTTAAATCTCTAGAAATGGTGCAAAAACGGCTTTATGCACTTTGTCTGCTGGTTCTTTCAAAGTGAAGTAAAATGGGAATTAAGGGAGTTTCAAAGTCGCCATTTCAGCAGGATTTTTTTTAGTAATAGCCAGTCTGGAACCTATTCGATTAAGATTTTTCGTATCCACTGGTCGCCCTCTAAACTCAAGCAACAGCAAAATACATGCACAGCGATTTTGCGATGTAATGAATGAAAAATTTTTGTATGTGTGAGTACCCGCTCAGCGTAACTGTATACGTAAAAGAGATTTTCTTAGTTTAGTTTCGGTTTCTATTTGCTCTTTCGCTTCTTATTAGAGTTCCGCTCTTACTTTAATCTCGATGCAGGATTATTTGATTTTCAAGTAGGATCAAAACTTGAAATAAGCTTTTTCGGGCTGACACAAATTTTAGGATTGTTGCAATCCTTTCGTACATATTTCAATTAGAATCAAGTACAACTCTTACTTGAAATTTCAATCAGAAGGTCGAAATCGGATAAATTTTTGTGATACTGATTTAAGCTCCCCTTTTTTTAGAGTGAAGCTAACGGCAGAGACTGACACTATACAAAGTATTAGTATACAAAATTTTATGTTGGATAAAAGGAGGGGTCCTGGGCCTGGAGGTACTCCAGAAGTAGCATGTACTTGTAGTACAGAAATCCATGCAGAAATCCAGTTAAGCAGATTTAATGGGAAATCAGAAAGCCACAACTTGAGTAGGAGTTAAAAAGCCTTACTAAAGTCTGTCTGAGTTCGAAAAATTATTGAAAAGAACTCAAGAAGGTTAGGATTTATGGATAAAATTCTAATAAGGTGAAACTAGACTTCTACATTGGTATTGCAGTTGAGAAGTAATAAAATGCTCTACAAGTTTTGAAATCGCTTAGAGTCTAGCGATTCCCGAAAAGTTCTCGAGGTTAGATTTTCATCCTTTTTGTGTGGAATTGATATATGCATTTTTCCAGATGGTTGCAAGGGTAGAATAAGCGACGCATATTCAATGCTTCTTCCCCTGAGTAACAACCTGGACTGGGCCAGTGTCAGCTATGTCTTCGCTTCTCTTTGGAACGAGGAAATCGAATATCACTATCAATGAGAGTGCACACAAGCTACTTAGACAAAGTGAAGAGTTTGGGAGTGGTAAACGAAGTCGACAAAAAAGTGCGCTACCTTTATTATATTGTATAGATATAGACAGGGTAGTTCACTCCGCTAAGATTGAAAACAAATCAAAATAATCTGATTTCTACGAGATTCCGAAAAGACATTTTCTACATTTTTAGTCCAAATTTACAAATAATAGATAGATAGTTATTACCAAAAAAGATATTAGAGCCCTGCATGAATGCAGTCAAAGAGCCCCTTGATTCATGTTTTAAAAAGGTTCAAGTAAATCAAGTCAGAAATTGTTGTGGTTCAAGTTAATCAGCTCAAATTCCAAACAGATCAAGCTCAAATAGACCAAGGTACAAGAAAAGTCAGAAAATGAGTCGAACTAAAAAATCTTCAGTGAAAAATCGGGACCGAAAGACGTTAAGAAAGAAAGTATGGCAAGACATTGCCGAACTTGGTGTGATTAACTGAAGCCACCTCGAGCAATACAGAAAGGATTGGCGATCACTTATAGCAGCGGCCAAGACCGTTAAGCGGTTCAGAAGAAGACAGACTTTGTGGTAGGTGAGTTAATTAAATCTATTTACTGTGACTATGAAATAGCAGGATAAATACCAAAGATCAATCAAAAATAGTAACAATGCCAACCAAAATTTACTCCCAACCAAGTGGAAATCACAGCTAAGGAATTCACATGCTACTAAGAACTACTAATACCTAAGAAACTGCTTTTCAAGACCACAAAAGACCACACCGTATCTATGTTACCATGATTATGACAATACTGAGCCGCAATGAATGGAAGACCAATGGCAAAGAATGCAGTCAAGATCATAAAGACTGTTTCAAACCACATTCCTTGACTGACAAATCATTAAATCATAAGGATCAAAAATAGTTATAATGCCAAACAAACTTTACTCACAACCGAGTGAAAAATCATGCCACGATCAATGCATAAGTTGCGCAGTGCACACCTAAAGGATCTCCATAGTAACAAGTCCGTGTTTAAGAAACTGCTTTTAAAAAATTTCGCGTTTTTGGAACATTTCGATCCACACTTCATGACAAGCTTATATTCTATCATTTTATAAAATTTTGCAAATTTTCGCTGCCTACACCTCCTATTTACCAGTCGACAACTATTAAATCTGTCGTGAAGATCTGAACTCATTATGAAATTTTGCAAATTTTCGCTATATCATGGGCCATTTACCCCACTACAATTAATATTTATCCAATCTTATTAATATTGTAAACGGTGACATGAAAAAACCCCCCCGACATAAGGTCCTTATGAAAATTTTCCATCACTACTTTGAAATATAATTCCAAATTTTTCTGGGCCTTTTGACCGGACATAAAGCCCACGGGTGTAATGTCCGTACTCAAATTTAAGTGACATTAAATACACAGTGCTGAATATAAAATTTAACAAATTTATGCTTTCCACAGAGTGTTTACAATTTTGCTCCTTTAAAATGGACATAGAAATTCTGTCCCATTTTGGGCACTTGAGCCACGGTCACACCGGCAGGGCTAAAAAGGCACTAATAGTAGGTTGGCAGTGCGTCTGCACTCTGCTGTTTATTAGTGGTATTCATTAAAGCAATTTAGATTTGGTTTAGATTTCGTTTAAGGCTTTAACATTGATTTGATTGAGGCTCGTGAACAGCTGTTAGTGAGAAAGAACATCTTACTGACAAGGAAACAAAGCATATTATCTGGGGGGCCTATGAGCAAAAATGCAGTCAATGGCGGGTTTCCTTCCGTAAATACAAATAAAATTCGAAATTTTTGTCTTTTGGAAATGAATGAGAAGTGAAACTTTATTTGAATATTAATTGACTCTAATCGCCTGAACAGGTAGCGACGCGGTGACTCCATTTTAGTCTCTACTTTGATAACCTCCTCGGCCACAGCGCCTCCCACAACAGCAACGGCTGGGGATATCTGAGCAAAGAGTACGTCCAATGCCTCTTTACGAAGAGTAGATCATCACGGATGGTCTGTACCAGTTAAAGTCCCTAGTTTTGTAACTGGGATCGCTTTGATGGTAAGATCGAAATTGCTGAAGAATCCGAAGCAGAACTATGTCTGGACCATTGCGGTTTCAACTTGCGCTGGTAGCGCAGTCACATCTAAGTCCAGCCATGCCGAAAAGGCTGGATACTGCACTTTACGTTGCAGTGCTTGGACACCGTTTCGTAGTTAACCTTCTCCTTGGGTTTTGAGATTATCTTGTACTTGAGGGTCTCGCGCGCAGCCCGGGAAAAGTCTTCCTCTGTGACCAGCCTGTCGCTGCTTTTGCTATTCCAAGCATTTTTGACTCTGTCCACTTTAGGTGGATATGCAAGAGACAGCTAGTTCGTTTTCAAATTAAAGCGCCATATTTCTGGCTAAAATTCAGAGTTTTTATTAAACTGGGCAAAAAGTCCGACGAGATGTGGGCCTTATGTCCGAATATAATGTGGACATAAGGCCCATAACATTTATAAATTTAATTTTGATGCATACTACGATTAATTTTGATATGGGCCTTTTGTCCGTGGGCGTTTTGTCATGTCACAAGTTGTCAAGAGAGCGAGAGAGTGAGTAGGCCTACCTTGTTTAGTATACCTTGCCTTGGTCTGTGCTACTTAAGTTGAGCATGATTGATTTGGTTGCTTTGTTGAGCTAATAACAGATCAAATAGCTCATGGCTCATATCATGAGCTATAATTCACTGAATCAATCATTTTGTGAGCTATGAGTAGAAGTTCATAGAGAGATCAAATCAGAAACAAAGTCAAGGGGAACTTTGATTCAATTCATGCAGGGCTGTACTAGATATGAAGTTTCTAGAACGAGATTCGGGTTTAGCGTGACAAAATTGTCTAGAATCCATAACACTAGGCAACAAAGTCCAGTGAATTGAAGGGTGGTAATTCTGGGGGACTAAACCTAGAACAATTTTGTCTTTGCAACAGATTCTTTTGGATACGCCTTTGTCTTTGCAAAGTCACTCGCATTTGCCATTTGTTTTAGCAAAAGGTAGATTGTATGTGAGTATGTATTTTGAGAACTAAGTTTCGAGTTATGAGTATCGTTTATCAAATATTAAGATGTAAGTATCGAGTACTTAGTCTAGATTTTCCTGTACTGAGTATCGAGTACTAAGTATTGAGCTTAGAGTATCGAAAGCTGAGTATAGAATACTGAGTATTGGAAACGTAACTATACGAGTATCGAGTACATAGTATCCATATCTGAGCATTGAGTACACTAAGTATAGAGTTGTGACTATCAAGTACTGAGTATCGAATACTAAGCAGTAAGTATTTGATTACCATTATTCAGTAAAAAAAATAAAAAAAAAAATATTTTGTGTTAATATGGTCTACACCGGATCTGTTGGCCCTGAAACCATTTTGCTTTCGTCTGAACGATGAATGCAAAGCTAAGGAAGTTTTAACAATGACTCTGGTCTCATTTTTAGTGGCAATCACTCCTTCCTTCCACGCAGGGAGGGATTGAGGTGTTGCTGGAGCTCAGCTGGAAGCTCTCTTGCTTGCTTATGGCTAAGCCAATTTCAACTAGAGTGCATGGATCTATACGAATGCTTCTATTTGGATACTTCATCTTTGCAGTCTAGAGTTCCTATTACATACTAAACTCTACTTCAAGTGTAAAATTAAAATTCTTTGGAACTAGTTCCTCTTGTGAGCAAGTCCATGGTCCCATTAAAACCTGTAAGGGTGTACAAGTTTCGGTATACCCATCGTCCTGTTTAGTTGTTAGCCTCCAGTTTGCAGTTCCTAATTAATGCGGCTACCCCAACGCTTATTCGCAATTTGATTTCTTTCTTTCGTTCCTGACCAGCCCCAAGTATATAGACATATACATAGGTATACGGATAGTGCCCTCCAGTGAGCCAACGTCGGTTCAGTAAGGTTGGCCTAATTCATAGAATCAAAGCTGCAGCGTTGGCCTCGTTAGCAACATAATCCAAAGAGCCATGCCCGCACATTTCCAGCAAGGCTGGTGCCGGGGGTGGCCCCCTGCTGAGCTGCTTATTTCATCATTCACGCATACACACACAAGCACACACACACAGTCACAGCTGAAAAACAAGTGCCATTTATATGAAACGGCACTCGATTAATTTTCCAAAGGCAGAAAAGGGGGTTTTTTTTTAGCACAAAAACAAAGCAGTGAACAATAAAGGAAAATGACAACGCAATGAACAACAAAATAACAGAGAACAGAAAAAACGATTCAAAGAGTAATTGCACTTGCTTATGTACAAGTTTGAGCGGACGCAGGAGAAAAAAGGAAGCGGGGGGCGGTAGATTCGATCAGCGCTTTGTTATTTGTTGCCCGTTGGGGTGGGTCGTGGTTGTCAAGGCTGCTCTGTGTCCAACCCGAACACAAATTTAATTAAAAACAACAACAACAAACACAAAAAAGCGAATCCATTGGCAACACATAACATCCACACTCCCATAGACACAAACACCTACACACACACACACACACACACATGCACCACAGCAGCTTGTAATTAAACCACGAATTGCTTTTTCAAAACTTATAGCTCAATGGCAATGCAAAACCCGTACCCCCGCCACGCGATCATTTGCGGGTGGAGAAGGACGGACGACTCATCAATTGTGCGCCTGCACCCCAGCTACCCGATCGCCGGGTCCTGGGCAATGGCAGCAGTCAGCAGCAGCATCAGCAGATAGCTCAAATTGTGGAGCCCACACTGGAACAGCTGGATAGCATCAAGAAATATCAGGTGAGTTTTTGCAAGGCGCCTACGGGGTAGGCTATAGAAATTTACACAACTCGAGTGACTGTCAAACTGTGCTGAGTAAGTGGCTCGTTGACATGCAGAACAGGTAGCGCGGCATCCACTTCACTTCCTACCCCTCCCCCTAATAGAACTATGGCAACGCTTCCGGTTTGTCTGAAGTTTTCTCTATGCATTCGTGGCCATTGACCATGTCAATTGCATTCACAGACTACAAAACTGTTAATCAGCGCCCAAAGTCGCAGAAAATTAATTTTTCCATTTAACTGGTGAAACTATTCAAAAACAAAAAAGGTTTAAAACGCCCCAAAGACAATGCGCGAAGCGGCAGGGGCAGGGGGCAAGCACTTGTGGGCGTGGAAAAAAAGTTGCTCAACAACTTTGTGTGTATGGTGCACTTAAGACGTGCGGAAAAGGGAAAGGTGGAAAAGAATTATTAAAAAATTGTATGTACTATATAAATTTTAATGCTGTTAAAAAGCGAAACATTTCCAGAGGAGAGCCGCGGAGCGTGGCAAAAACTTGGTTAATGCTATGATTAATTAAAGAACTTTTAATCGAATTGTGTGCTTTGCGAAGAAAAAAAAAAAAGAGATGAGTTAAAATGAGGGCGAGAAGCTGAAATCCATTAGAGATGCAACATTAAGCGAGGCTTAATGCAACACAGTTTGACAGAGATTAAGTAGCAGAAAGTTTGGCCAACTCTGTTGAATTCATGCCACACTGACTACTCTGAGAAGACATGAATGTACTTTTAATTCTTGGACACTTGAGTCCAGAACAAAACTTGAAATATTTTCCGATTGCATCGACATATTGTCAATGTCGAATATATTTTCAACTTTTCAAAATTAAAAATTTTGTATTTCATTTGGAAAAAAAAATAGTTTCTTTCTGATCCGAAATAATATCATTTACTACCAAAAATGTAAAAATGAAATATCGATTTGAAATCTTTAACATATTAATTGAATATATGGTCATTAGACGGCATTTATTTTTGTATGAAAATTTTAAGGTCAAACGTTAAGGCGTCCGTTGATCCATTTAGAATTTGGAAGAAAAATTAAGTTGAAAAAGTCATGGTTTAATGGGCGCGAATAGGCTCCAAAGTTTTTGATAAGTTTTTCATTGTTTTTAGTATTGGCAAAATTTTGTTGTCTAAATTGCAAAATTTGACAAATTTTACAAATTGACAACCCAAAGCATGTAGGACAGATTTCAATTTTGAAGTTGCTTAAGGCGACTGGGTAATTCGCTTGTGGCGCCCATTAAAACTTAAATTTATTTATTTATTTTTTGAGGGGGGCGCCCTTTCCAAATTTCCATTATCGCCTTACAAAAAAACACCCAAATGGTCATACCAAAGTAAAATTTAAATTCAAAATAAATTTTTTTTCGGTGTGGCTTCTTTAAGTATAGACATTTACGTCTATAAACGAAGAGATCTTAGAAAAACATTTAAGAACGGTGTACTTGAATAAAGTACAAACAGTGTCAATTGTACGGTTGCTAGAAAAATACTTAGTGGTTGTATTTTTTCATACCTGAAATACTTACTACTTGCACTCAAAGAAAAAATAGAAAATTTTATAATTGAATCAAGAATATTGAATATCAAAAGTAGGTACAGTATAGAGGTGGAGAACTATCGATAGTACTATCGTCACTATCGATGGTTGGGCGCTATCGAGCCGCCATCGATGATAGCTCTGCACTATCGATATTGTTCGATAGTTTTTCAGCGTGAAACACCCACAAAAATGAGCGCATTTGGCAGCTGCAGCTTTCCGAATTTTGTAATAAATTTTAAAATAATTAAGCATCACCCAGATAAGCGTATGTATATGTTTCCGATGAAACTTGATTTAAATAAGGTAATGTTTCATCAGTGCTCTTTAAAAACGAGCTCGTTAATCTATCTCACCAAATACTGCAATCCAATTCGAATTTAACTTACTTTCGAATGGAAAAAATCACAGTATCTAGAAAGATCTGTTTCATCACAGGATACTTAAAGCTGCTTATTCAACAACTAAACGAACCCTTATAAAAATGTTGATAATGAAATATTTATGTGTACCTGCCAATTTACCCGAGTCTGAAAGCAAAAAATGTGGGACCGTTCAAGAGATAATTCTGATTTGCGATTACTGACTTGGAATTGCTGATGAATCTCAGCTGAATAACTTGACAGCATACTAAAAGAAATCCTATGGCTTTAGTACTTTTTATAAACAGAAAAACAACTCACATCAGTATATTGAAATTCTTTTTTTTTTGTTCTATTCCTTCCAAAAATGATTGTCAAATGTGCCAATATCAATCGGCAATCACATAATCATTAGACCCACAATTCGTAAATCGAAATTATCTGCTGAATGAGCCCATTAATGTTGTTCTTTTTAAACAAAAATCTTTGGCTAAGAAAAAAAGAAAGATAAGAAACATTATTGAAAACCAATTTGAAATGAAACTTATCTTCTTTATTTTGTATTTTAACAATATTTCAAATGAAATGTGATTTACCTAAAAGGATAAGGATCTTGAAAATGAAATAATGGAACTGTTATCTATTCTGTTAAATTTTTGTTGTATTTTTATTCAAAAACTTATAGTTTTTGGAATTTAATGTTCTAGTTAACATCCTATCGAAAAATATCGATAGTTTTCGATGGTTTTGAAAAAACTATCGCTGACTATCAATGGTGTAGACTATCGATAGTTCTCCACCTCTAGTACAGTAAAAATAAAAATTCTTGATCAAAGAACGAATTTCTTGATTCAAGTATGCAATTTTATGCCCAATTTTTTAATTCAAGAGATGTGAACGTATACTCTCCAATATGCTAGCTTCCTCCGCTCATCTACTTATCCTCACACCCCCAAGCCCATTCAAATCAAATTTAGAACAAATATGTAGAATTCGTTTTCAAGAACGATTTCTTTAAATCCAAGAATAAAAGGATTTTATTCAGAGCTTTTATTCGTTCTACTTTTTTCTTAGTGTAAGGACGTGACCTTCTCTTCTTTCAGGCATGATTTCAGTGCTGATCTCATGGGTTAGTTTCAGGTATAGTACTGAAATCAGTTATGAATTGGAGCGATTCCTACTTCTCAGGTCTGAATCAGCACTGACCAATTCAGTACTAAGTCGTAGAACTAGAGGGAAATCATTAAAAAAAGTGATAAAGTCGGTGAAGCCCGACTATAATATTCTCTGTACCTAGAGAAGGAGCTGAATGCAGTGCTGCTGTTGAGCTCATCTCTAAGTTTCTCTCTCTCTCTCTCTCTCTTCTCTCTCTCTATCTCTCTCTAACATTGTGCGGCGTTGGTTGTGAAAGGGTGGGAGGTAGGGATGTCGATATTTCTCAAAATATCAATATCGATAATATCAAAAATCCAAATTTTTAATATCGATATTTGATATATCGCTTCCAAAAAACATCGATATATCGATATTATCGTTATTTTCTTAATCTTAAGAAAACTGTAAAGCTTTTAAGGAAGGCCTTAACCATAAAACTGCTAATCTTTTCAACAGTTTTCAATGGTCTTCTGAAACTACACTGTACGTTTTTTCAAAGTACAATAATAGTAACAGTTTCTTTTTCTTTAAACCTTAAAAGCGTGACTCAAAAGAGATACAAATTTAGTTAGGCACACTACTTCGTATAAGTAAGGCTTCTGTTCAAAATTGTTCTGATTTCAAAGCAGTTCAAACGTGTTTTTTTTCATGTGAGGTGACGTACTAAATTTGTATCTTACTGAGTGTAGGCTTTAAAGGCCCATACGGACATCCGAAGTTCGTAATTTAGCTAACTTTCCCCTATCTTTCGTCGCCATGGAACGTAAGAGTAGTGTTACCAGACTTTAAAAAAAATAAGCCAAAAATTTCAGTATTTGGTATTTTTAATTTAGTTGGCGGTAGGTCACATTGATCTATCATCTGTATTTTGTTTTAATGCCAAGTTGATTTTTTGTAGATGCTTGGGGTGGAAAAGATCACAAATGACATTCCGCTTTTTCACCGCCAAAATTAAAGACATTTTTTCGTCATGAAAAAATAATTCAAAACAACTATTTCGCTCTTGTTTTTCTGCCATGTTTTTTATATGTATTTTTTCAAATTACTTTTGCTGAAAGCACTTCAGCTGGTCGGTGCAGGTAGAAGCAGAGTGAAGTTACATGGTGCATTCTCAATGCTGCGTCTGTTGCTCAAGCATAATAAGGCCCACAGCCAATTTACATAATCTCCACAAATGTGCTGTTAAGTGCAACATTGTCTGTTAAATGTAACATTCAACTTCGCACTTCCGTACATGCAAAAAGTTCAAGAGGCGAAGTTGTAACTTCTGCTTCTTCTTCCCTCAATTTTTGTATGAAACTTCTCGCAACTTCTGATGTCCGTATGGGGCTTAAAGACTTATTACTTAGAAGAACTGTCAAGTGAAGAAATTTAAGAGAACCCGTTGCCTAATTTCTCCAGTCATTCTGCTGCGGGTGTCTGTAAATCAGCGATTGTGACCTGATGCCCCCAGGGGCCGAAGACGTTTCGCTATTTACACATAAAGAAGTTGAACGCTTGCCGAAGCTGAGGCCAAGAGAGTAAAGTATCGAAATGCACTTTCAGACAGCATGAAGAATTCATCCGCACAAGCTCTCCAATAACCAATTGCGTTCATGACGATATTTTCAATATATTCTAACACTGACACCTAATTTTGCAGCGTATTGCTCCATCCACACGTATATGATTAATTCTTAAATGCGATTTAAAGTTGTATTACCAGATGTTTTATCAAGATAGCCATAAAATTAGCACCTATTACCATAGTAACTTTTCTGATATATCGTTTATAAAAATATCGATAATCGCCAATATCGGCATACAAAATATCATATCGGAATAACCCTTATCGTGCAACAAAAATATCGATATATCGAAATATCGATAAAATATTGACAACCCTAGTGGGAGGGGTGGTGGGGGTGATTCACTTATTTGGTAATAACTTGAGAACCGCTCATCCGATCTTTATCATTTCTACAAAATTATACAAATCATCTATCTACAAAACTGTGGAAGATATGACGTTTTTTCCAAATTACGGGGGCAGGAGGGGGCGTGGCAAAAATTGAAAATAAACTTGATCTGCCTGCAAATATAAGAAGCATTTGTCCCATACATGTCAAACCTCTATCTCTTACCATCTCTGAGATCTGTTTGTTCATACGGACAGATGGACATGGCTATATCGACTCGGCTGTTGATGCTGATCAAGAATATAACTTTATAGGGTCGGAAATGATTCCTTCTCCCTGTTACATTTTGCACAAACTTAATATACTCTATGTACCTTCGGTACAGAGTATAAAAATAAGCTAAAATTGTAATCGCTCTGTGTTGCAAGTACAAAAGTATCCATAGAACACGAACCTAAGCTTTATTTAAAAAACTGGATATGAGGTGATGCTAACAAAGGTCAGTTGTATCAGAATTAGGGATCTAATGCATAGTTTTGTACAGTGTTATCAGCATTATTTGTCGATCCACCAAGTACAAGTGGAATTACAGTAAGATACAAACCCTTTACCGTAATTGGTTACGAACCATTTACAGCGCTTGCCTGTGTATAATAGCTTCTTGTGTTCAGTATTATTTACCGCTTTAATCTTAAGTACGGAATTTGGAGTGGTATTTTACAGATTTTAACTTTCTATATTTTGACCTATTTTGACTTATTTTGATCTATTTTACAGCGGGTTTATTTCTATGCACTCACAAAATTCGAAATTGATGATTTGTGGTTTTCCGCGTTTTTTTGTTAATTTTATAAACAATTTAAAATCGTCGCGCGCTTCAGGCGGAGGTGTCAAATTGATACCGGTGAAAGTCATTTTACCGTAAAGCACCAAATAATAGTTTCTATAGATTTTTAAAGTTTAATAATATTGGTATATTGTTGCTGTGTCATTTATAATTTTTTTCACGCTACCACCACACAGGCTTCCACCAAAAACAATTTTTGTCCCCCAAAACAATTTGTTTTCAGCGGATTGTTATAGTTTAAAGGAAGTTATAAACAGCCAGTGCCGCCCCAATGCGTTGCCACCAGTCAGCCTAAAGACGACTGAAACTCAGAAAGTGGCGTATCGCTTTCATTAAAATGTCAACATCACAGATCGGACGTCTATTTCATATAGCTGCCATACGAATGCTATGATTAATTGCATTTTGTTGTGGATTAGGGTGACCAGAGTTTTGAAAGTATATTATACCACAACCAAATACAGCATTTCTAAGAAGAGCTATATGATATAGATTTCCGATCTGTGTGATGTTGGCAATTGAAAAAGCTTGATAAATATAAAGCACAATTGCCAAGTTTCAATCACATGACTTTAAAACTGACTACGTGTGAGAAATTTTATTTAAGGGCATCTATTTATTTGTTTATAACTTCAAAATTCATAACTTCTAAAACCATAAAAGTCTCCATCTTTTGAAAACACCAAAAATTTAAGTTATATTTAGGCAATAAATTGTTTATCCTTAGAAGCTATATCATGGTAACACTTGTGAAAAAAAATTAATATAAATAATTTTTAGCAACAATTACTTAATATTATTAAATAATTTAAAAAGTTCATAAAATTATAATTTGAGTAGATACAGTAAAAATACTTTTTACCAATATCAATTTGAAACCTGTCCGATAAACCAAACCTGAGATATCGTGTTTTAAAAAACCCTTTTTTCCATTTTTTCCCCGTTTTTGACGATTTTTGAAATTGTTTATAAAATTAACAAACAATTTTTGTGCAAAACCGCAAATTACGTTATGATGGGCACAATGAGATCTAATTTCGATTTTTTTATTGAAATGAAAATTAAAAATTTTTTAGCTGTTCGGTTTATGTAGAATGACCCATATGCTTTTACCTAAAAAAGCATATTTTGATATGATTATCTTAAAAAATTACAAAATTATAACAAAAAGTTTCAAGAAACAACGCAACGCTTTTTTGAATGCTTGCATTCAAAATTAACGGCCAGTTCTAAGCTCTCAAGAGCTGTAGCTGGAACTTAGAACTTTGAGCTTAAAGCCGGGTATCCAGCACTGCGGGAAACTAAAAATTCCTGTCAAACTTCATATAAAAACCAGGGCAGGAATTTTTAGTCGCTTGTGTATCCATCCAGCAACATAAACGTAATCCACAGTTTCTTATCGATAGTTGGCCTATCGATAAAGTGTGTGGATGGAGAGAACAGCTGATACACAGCGCTGGATTATATTGCCAACAATTATTTAGGATGTGATGAGCGCGAAAAGTTTGGGGGAATGCTTTTATTTTGCTTGTTATGAGCTGGCTGGGGAACCATCAGCGTGCATAGATTGGTAGGGCGCCAGACGGATGCTTTCCATCCACGACACAAAGGTCGGTGAAAAGTCGTCCGTTAAGATGCCTTCTTAATCTGTGAGTCGCCAGATCATAGCGTGGTCATGATACCTTGTGTGCATATTAATTTGGGCGCATAATGGCGAAGCGTCCACGCCGCGTTATGTAGTTGTTTGCCTCACATACCAGGGCCCCACATAGATGGTCAGTTTCTTGAGGGCAGTGGATCATGCCGTACCCCGTAACTGAATCACCCAGATCCACCGCTTCGAGACTTAAGAAGCCAATGGCTGCAACCGTGGCCACTGTCACATGGACGTTCCTAGTCAAGCCGACGCGTCTGTTCAGACACGCCAAGGTATTTAGCCACGTCATCCGTACTGATTCACATTGAGTTGACAAAATCCTTAAAATAAATGCGGATGTTTCTTTGTGGGGCAATCTTGTAAATGACGATGAAAGACTTCATTTGATTGGCGTACAACCAAGAGGTCATACTACTTTGGAGAAGATTGTATTATAAAGTAATGCAGTTAACAACATGTTGCAATGATGGTTTGTGCCATCCGAAACAAATAATGTTAAAGTGTCATGCCACGGTATATCATCCCCAAGTAAATTATGTAGCACATACCTGAGCAGCATGCTTCCTTCAGAAAATACTTTTTATTTCATGCCAGAATTTCAATTTTTTGGACCAACAACAGAAAAAAATAAATCCGATGTCTAGTAATATGTATTATTGAGATTTTACGATTTTTATTGATTTCTGACTTATTCAGGCTAGTTGTCGTTTTTGATTTCGATCAAATCATGCGGAATCGTGTGTTCGTCAGCTTTAAAACGCCATCTAAGTTCATTCGAAACTCTTTTATCGTTTCTTAGAATTGCTTCCTTTGCTACATATCTCATGGATAACCAACTTTAACACAAGTTAAATTATTCTTGAGTTTATCTTAATTTCAACACTGTGTCACTTATCGCTGTTGATGTTTGCGATCAAGTCAATCCGTGTAGGAGGAGTTCACGACAATTGAATACTCTTCTTGGCCAAACTAGTTCACCATAAAAGTGTCGTGAAAATGAGCTTGTAAGTGACTGAACGGAACGGAACGGAACGAGCTGCAAGTGTTAGACAGTTTGTTAGCTGGTTTTCTTTGTGGTTGCTTGACTAAAGGGTGGCAAATTAGTTAAGCATTTTTTGCATCGACAAATATAAGTGCATGCACGTATGTGTGTGTGTGTGTGTGTTAAACAAATAAAGCCAAATGGCTTTTTGGCTCACACACACACACTTTTTCCTCTCTCTCTCTCTCTCTGTACGCTCACCTGCTCACAAAGCCGGTGCCGCTGGGCTGGGTGGAGGGGGACAGTCGCTGGCTTGTTTTTTGTCGCTCATTTGTTATGATTTTTCAGTTGGCATTTTAGTTGTTTTTCTACGCGTTCTGCGATCGGCCGCATTTTTTTGTTGGCCCCCGGGCTCTTGGCCAAAGTGCGTGTAACTGTTTTTTGTTCTGTTTGTTCTGTTTGTTTGATTGCCTCACAAATTGTGCAATAAAGTTTGAGAGCCATTGGAAATTATATCTAAAATCAGGCACGGCCCAGCCATCATATTTCGACAGAAAAGCACGTACTGCTTACATGGCTAAATAGCTAACATTTTGCCATTTTATACGGAATTCCAGCCACAGGAATCCGATTAATACAATAGGAAAACTGAAAATCAAATGTTTAAAATTCTTGCATTTAATTGGTATTTTACCTTGGACTTTGCTCTGACTCATGGTGTTAATTTAATGCCTCAATATTCAATGTGAAGAACAAAACAAAAAAAAGGGGAAAAAATGATTAAGAAATGATAAAAGTAAACAGTAAAGGTAATTTTTTGGTGTTTTTTTTTTTTTTTGTCGTTGTTCCAACCAACGAAACTGCAGCGTCAACGGCGGCTGCTCATTTGCTAAGCAATGCACGTTAAAATGAACTGAAAAACAAAATAAAGCAAAACAACAGCAACAGCAACAAAGCCATAAATAAACAAATGAATAAAAAGTAAATAGTTGTAAATTGCACGAGCAGTGCGAGTGCCTGCCAAATGGGAAAGCTGCTGCTGTTGCTGCTGTGATTGGATCATGTTGCTGCGGCACTCATGTTGCTGATGCGTGTCTCAGAACATAGCTCAACTTTCGCTTTTTATGGCAAACAACATAAAGCAAAATATGTGTATTTTTTTACGCATTTTGCCTTTATTATGCGGCCCTTAATGAAAACGGCAGCAACAACAGCAGCAGCAGCAGCACCAGCAGTTGACTTTAAATGCGCATTAAGTTGCATTTTTATTTCGAAAACTTTTTCATATTCAAATTTATGCGCTGGTTGTAGAAAACAGAAAAAAAAAGAGTGGGGCGTGGTCCATTTGCATAGTGACAGCTGCAGCTGAACCCAAAACAAAAACCTAAAAAAAAATGTCATGTGAAACTCCAAAAAAAATATTTAAAAAAAACACTAACTAAGCTCCAGCAATATGGTGGTCTCCACCTTGCATATAACTCTGGAGAATAATGTTGCTGGTGAGCCAGCAAATGACACGCCAGCAACAGTGATTGCTGCCGAGCCAATAGCGAACGTCACACCAACCCATAAGTTTATTGTGCTAAGCAACAACAACAACAACAATATGATCATGTCCAACAATAATAATAGTAACAAGACGCCACCCAACCTACTACCAAATGAAAAGGAAAATCTTAACCACAACAACAACAGCTACTCCATGATGAATGGCAATGCAACGGCAACAAATGTGTCCAGCGATCAACTGGCAGGATCACCAACAGCCACGCCTCAGCGCAATGCCTCCGCCCTGCGTCGTGGCATACAAATTCAACGCTCTTCGACACGTTTGCGACAACAGCAGGCAAGTTTAAAAAAGGGAACTACACACACAAACACACACCGCCAGCCGCAGCAACATTCCTCCAAATCCCCCTTTTTAAAGCCACGAGCTTGCAATTTGTCTTTGTAATTTATATTTAAGTATCTATAACTTTGTTTCATTTAGTGTTGTTGCTGTGCCATACGGCAGCAGCAGCAGCAACTTGTAGCTTTTAGTCAGTCCGCAACTGGCTTTATCTACATATATGCTAACTACAACAACAACAACCAGTTGACAAGTAGGCTAACTGGCTGCCGTTGGGTGTCAGAGCCATAAAATATTTTTGCCTGTGATTGTAGGAAGAAGAAAACGAACAGAAAAAAAAAACTGAAAAATCCGCAGTCGCTAAGGGAATACTCTTCGTTTAGGGAAGTACAAGTCAACAGAAGCTTAGGTTCAAAGGCTCAAAGTTGGTAACGCCCTGAGGACTTACAACACCAAACTGTTTTTTGAACCGAAACTTATTCCAAAAAGAAAGAAGTTTCGAAAGATTGTAAATGTAAAAGAATTGGAAGAATCGAACATTGCCTGGGTTGATATTCGCTTGATGGTATCAAGTGTTTTAAAATCTGTCTACTTCTGGGATGAGAATTAGCCTTATTCAGAGTTGTTCAATAAGTTATTACAGTGAATGTGGAGTGACTTTTTAATCAAGGCTTGTGGGCCAGAAATCTCTGGTTTTGTTTTTTGGAAATAGTCCATTGCTACCCCAATTCATGTTCAAGATGACAAACTGAAATATATACTCTGCATTCTGTACGCTCACGCTAGCACCACCGCGGCGCTGGCTATTTCTTTACACAATTTGTGCGGAAGATACAGAGTATGGTTTTCCAGTTAATTTTAATTAATGCCAGCTCTTTAGCAAGTGCGTAGTCCAAATAGCACTTGAATTCTTAAGAATCATAATTTTCCAAGAGCCAGAACAGTTGTTTAATTGCATTAATAATGCATTGCCGTCTTTCATCGATTTAATTGTTTTCTTATTTAAAGCAGACAAAAGGTTATTAAAAAGCCTTTCCATTTATTAAATGTTTCGCCAGCTGTTTTTGTGCGAGGTATAAATGAACAGATGTTTATAACGCAGATTCATATTGCAATTTCAGATCGCTATTCCAAGCACTTTAATGGAGGTTTGCTGTACTTTGATTGCATAAATAGGATTTTTATTATTATTTTAATTAAATTTTCTTTTCCACTGGATGCTCGGACTTAGAAATGAGCTCGAATATTCAAAATTCATTCAGAGCTCTGGTTTGCAGGCTCAAATTAAAATTGATCATTGGTTAAGGTTTAAGGTTTTCGGCCGAGGGTTTTCGCCAAATGAATTTGTTTATTATTCGTAATATTCCTTTTTCAACTTTTGATTATTCGTGAACTTTTGATTATAAGTCTAAAGTTTCAATTAAAATTCAAGTTTTAAAGGTCTACACCGAGAAAAAAAACTGATCAATTTTTTCTTTTGATATGAAAAAATATCAAATTGATATGTTAAAAATTTCATATCGATATTTTTTAAAATATCATTATTACATTTAGTATCATTCTGAAACTTTTTAATATTACTTTAAGTGAATGTATATTATTTTGGGCCAAAACGTTATGATTTTCTTGTCAAAATGAAATATTAATATTGATGTTTTTGAAAAGGAATTTTAAACAGGTTAATATCAAAATGAATTTGATCTTCCTTATTCTCAGTGCTTATTCTTGGAATCTTTATAATACATTTTATATGTGGAAAATCCAGTTACCACCTATCTTTAAATGTAGATAATGACCGAAAGATTCGAAACAAGTTTAAGTTAATTTTTGCATCTAATGATATCATATTTTTACTGGATTGATTTTACCACAAATACCCACTGACAAAATCGCCTAGGCACTAGAAGTCATATCTTTAAAAACGAACAGAAACCTTCGGTTTACGAATTCAGCCAATTGGCTCGTTTATGATACTTGTGTCGCTCAGTTTGTGGTAGGCAAACATTCGACTCGAACGTTTTACGAGTTTCATTTTCACTGTTCCTAAAATTTTTTGTACAATAAAACCGTTAATTGTAATTTTTACAATATTTATTTAATTCATCGTTTGGCTCCCCAGTTCTTTGTAGCGGTTGTTCCTTTATAGGCCGCAAAACAATTAGACAACAGCACTTTGGACAGTACAATCATGAACTTTAAACCACATAAAACAATAATTGTTAACCGATTAATTAATTGACGCTCGGCAAATTGCTAAGCCAAATTAATGGCCCATGGTGGAATTAATATGTTAATATAATTTAAACATAATATTGTTACTTTCTCGTGCGCCCTAAATATGAGCTTCAAAGACATACTGAAAATAAGTCAAAGTCGACGGCGACGCGGTTGTTTTGGTTCATTTTCTACCTGCTGGAAGAAGCAGATAAAAGAAACTCACAAAGGGTTGGAGATCTAAACAAATACGAAAGTCCTCCGGAACTTTCGCACGATGCGAACTTCGCTTGTGAGCCGGGTGGGTAATATCATTTCGTCAAATGATATTAGAAAAGATTAAAAGGATATTTTTTAATTTTCAAAACTCTCACAAGAGCAAAGGGATGTATAGAAAATGCAAAGAGACAAAGAGACTTTCAAATCGAAACTTCAAGCAACGTAAGAAATGTACAAGTAGGCTCTTAGCCATGTTCCCACATGCATGCCCGATAGCGCAGTGCGGTAAGATGCCATGAAAACTTGTGACATGCAAATGGACCCGAGTTCGATCCCCAGTAAAGGCTGTGTGAAGACAAAAATCGTTCTTTTTCTGTTTTTATAAAACAATACATAACAGTACTTAGCTACAAAAAAAGAGCATAGTAGTAGGGCTATTTGTAATTCATTTTATTCTTTGTGTAATAATGAAATTATAAAATATCAATATGATCTTTAAAATATCATTTTTATGATCGAAAATTTCACATTGATATTTTCGAACAGGTCAATTTCAAGTTCGTCATATCGGCTTTTTATTGTTATGAAAAATATAAATATTGATTTATTAGAGGTTCATACAGTTTTTGTATATAGCTCATACGCAGTGTTAACCTCACACATATTTTTTTCATTTATAAATAGTCGGCGTTGTATTTTTAAAAATAATAAAAGACTACAACTATGTGTTATTTCAAAAGATAACAGCAATTGAAATGATGAAATAATTACGTTGTAAAAATTTTTATTCAATGAACGTGTCGTATGAGTAATTTTTTATACCCTGTTCCCAAAACTTGAAGACTCTGTCGCAACCATTTAAAAACTAAAATAAGGATTTTTCTTCTTAATTTTCAAAATTATTAATTTTAAACCAAATATTAGCTTTGGGAATGCTGAGACCTGTTGTTTTCCATTTTGCCCTTTTGGGGTCTGACCTAATGTACATGTTTTAGAATATAATAATACCCCAACCAGATTCAGATCCATAAAGAAATAATCCAATACAATTTATGACTGAAACCGGTACCAGAATCAATATCAAATAAAATATAACAGAAAACAATCAACAATTTTCAAAGCATTAACATCAACTGAATCTACTCGTCAATAAAACCAAAAAATTGGTGCTACTCCAAAATCGTCGATTGAAAGTCCGAGACCGTACTGGTCCTTGTTAGAATATCGAAAGAATATCGCGATAAACAATAGATAGAGTACCATTTGGGCCTCAGAAAAGTGGAATCTCGATTGGTGCCTAAAACGCTCAATTTCATGGAAAACAGAAATTTCGTACGTAGTCGCCTGACTTAGCTACCTGTGACTTTTAGATTATTCACTAAACTCAAGCGACCGCTCCGTGGTCACCGTTTTGAATAGATAGAACATAAACGTTGAAGACTATACAAGATCAGGACTTTGTAGCATGTTTTAAAAATTGTAAAAAATGGTGGCACAAGTTCATTGCATCCGGGGAGGGACTACTTTGAGGGTTAAGAAATGAATTTACAAGAAAAAATAAAGATTTTGTGATTAAAAAACAAATTTCCGGTATTTTTTGCCCACAGTAGTATTTCAAACTTTTGATTTTATTTTTCATATTCAACCGTTTTTTATGCTAAAGAAGACATTTTTTAAAGCTTGGTACTCAGTACTGTTACAGTACAGTTTATGTACATATACTAGGCTTAAACGTTGGGTGATGCAATTTTTTCTAGTATCTCTAGTGTGTCTATGTTCAACAGATCCCTAAATTGGAAATACCCGTTTATTCTTGGTAAGGGTATTGAAACTTCACTTAATTTATTTTTAATTTTTGTTGTACCTGCGATTTCAATATTTATTTATGCCGGTGTTTGTGCTGTTTGCTGTGATGATGATGATGTCATGGCTTTAGCGTCAACAACAACAACAACAACAATAGTTGCTGTTTAGTATTTTTGTTATTTTTTACAATTGCTGGGCCTAGATGATTGATGGGGCTGAGACTTGTAGGCTTCATTTGATCCACGAATAGGCAGGGGTGTGTGTGTGTGTGTGGGAGTACAATAATCACCCAATGAGTTCTCGAACTTCCTACAACAACAATATCTACATAAACTTACCTACCTATTGTCATTCAATTTGCCCATCTGCCACCATTCAACTTCAATGACATTCGCAGTTTTTTTTCTTTGGTTCACATCGCGGGGACAGCTGGAATTTGGCTTGTATTATGCAAGTTCAGCAGCTTTTTCGTTGCTTTTTTCTGTATTTGTTCTTCTTCCGCCTTTCAATTAAGTTTGGAACTTTGTTATCTTTTTTTTTTTTTGTTTTGTGTGGGTCACGGAACCATCTTATCTTAACCAAAGTGTTTAGTTATTAATACATTTCGACATGGCTATTTGTGAACAGAACAAAAGAAAAACTACTTGAGGGGCTTCCTAAACAATTGCATAGCAATCCGCATTCCCATTCGCCTTTGGCCAATACCCTTTACGCTCATTAACTCATCGCAATGCCCATCTGTCCTCAACGGTATTTTGCCTCTGTTTCTTTTGTTCTTGCTGCAATGCACCTGAAAAGTCTCCCGCAACTGCCTAAGTCAGCCCCCTGGACTGCTAGCTGATGTATACCCTATAAAGATTATGTGACAGCTTAGGGGGTGTATAAGAATGACTCTAACAGCGGATATTGTAATTTTTGCAGAAGGATGTGCCTATGGTCTTGAAACTGTCGCCAACCTTACGGTTTGGCTTGCGAAATGATTTGTAAAAGGAATTTACTCAATGTTCTGGTTTGAGACCGATTTCTTCTTGTTTTCCTTTAGAATGCTTTACCGATTTTCATAAAAAATATTAAACATGTTTAGAGAAAAAAGTAGCGGAAAAACGTCACATTACCATGCATCTGCCAGTATTATTCTTTAAATAGAAAAATACAAACTAAAAATTGATTGATAAAAATGGTCGCATAATGAGCCGGCGTGTCACGGTAATCTTTTGAGGTTTTTTAGGTTCGAAAAATGCGTCGGTCTCACAGAGATATTTGAGAGACTTTATTTTCTTTTTGAAAATCTAGCTAGAAGGTTGACTTCTAAGATAATGATCCTTCTCATCAAACAGAGTTTTATTAAGAGCTAATTTGAAATTCACTTTAAAATTCTAGAATATTATTTTAAATTTAAGCCATTTTCTAGTAAGTAGTAAATATTCAAAATTGAAAAAAAACATTTTTACGCCGATCATAAAGTTGCGCAGGCAACGCTAGCAAAGTTTTTGTTGTAATACTTTTAAGATAAAGCCTGCAATGCCAGCTAATCTAAATAACAAACTAGTTTTGTTTGATAAGGCAGCATATGGGCATTTCCAATCTGACGTGACGTTACATTTGTAAGAAAAAATGTTTTACAAAGATATGAAAAACTTGGATTATTGAAAAGATTTTTGATGTGAAACATCTTTTATTTCGGTACGAAAGATTTTAGTAGGAGTTACTTGACAGTGACTTGACAGTGACTGAGTAGTGACTAAACAGTGACATGATAATGACTGAACAGTGAGTGGACAGTGACTTGCCTTGACAGTGACTAAACAGTTACTTGACAGTGACTAAACATTGACTTGACAGTTACTTGGGTGTGACTCGACACTTTCTTGACAGTGACTAGACAGTGACTTGGAAGTGACTAAACAGTGACTAAGCAGTGAGATGACCCGTCTTGTGGCCGTCTGTGGCCCAGCGGTTAGTGTGCTGGTCTGCTGGGCGGGAGGTCGTGGGTTCGATCCCGCCTCTGAACATCTGATAATTAAAGTTTTTTTCTTTCTTTAGAAAAATAGCTTTTACACATACGGTCACCTTCACCAGCTATTGACGCCAGCTGTGAAGTAATCTAGCCATGAAAAAGCAAATTCTCAAAACTTTGCCGTTCGGATTCGGCGTTAAACTGTAGGTCCCTTTCTCTTGTGAGAGAAGCTTGGCTTGGCCCCGTTGGAGGAGCTGTATTGCCAATTTTACATTTACAAGCAGTGAGTTGACAGTGACTTGACTTAACAGTGACTTGACAGTGACGACACAGTGACTTAGAAGTGACTTAAAGGTGACTTTACAGTTACTTGATTGTGACTTGACAGTGACTAAACAGTGACTCGACAGTGACTAAACATTGACTTGACAGTTTCTTGATAGTGACTAATCAGTGACTAAGTAGTGAGTTGACAGTGACTTGACTTAACAGTGACTAAACAGTGAATTAAAGGTGACTTGACAGTTACTTGAGTGTGACTTGACAGTGACTAAACAGTTACTTGGCAGTGACTAAACAGTGACTCGACAGTGACTTAGAAGTGACTAAACGTTGACTTGACAGTTACTTAATAGTGACTAAACAGTGAGTTGACAGTGACTTGACTTAACAGTGACTTGACAGTGACTTGACAGTGACTAAACAGTTACATGACAGTGACTAAGCAGTGACTTGACAGTTTTTTTGGCAGTTTCTTGACAGTGACTAAGCAGTGGCTCAACAGTGACTTGACAGTGACTTAGTAGTGACTAATGAATGCCTTGGCAGTTACTTGACAGTGACTAAGCAGTGACATGACAGTGTCTTGACGGTGACAGTGACTAAGCAGTGACTTGACAGGGACAAAGCAGTGACTTGACAGTGACCAAGCAGTGACTTGACAGTGATTAAAGAGTCCTTAAACAGCCCCTAAATAGCTCTTAAGCCTCGTGAGTGTTAACGAAATTCACACCTTTTTATATTTGCGTAGCAATTAAGTAGCACTTTAATCAGAAAAAAAACAATAAAATCAATCAAACCATAAAGACTTAAGGATTTAAGCAAAAATATGTGTAGGCGAAGTGGATTTTGATTTATACTGCAAAACTCTGCGAATTGGGCAAAGCTTTTTATTTGAAAGTATTTTCTGTATAATTTGTAATAATATAAGTATATTTTCCAACATGATAATGTTCAAAAATCTCTTCTCGGTTTTTTGATTAGCATTAGTTCTGACGTGACGTTGCGTTACTTAAATTTCCTCCTTAGACTTATGTTGATTTTGTTATAATATAAAGCAAAAACATACAGTTAGTTGCAATCACGTAGTTTCTTATGGTTTCTTATGCAGTATTTTTTAACCCTTTATACCCTTAGAAAGATTTAAGAGACCAAAATCGTACGCAGAACGACAGAAAATTTCTATCGTCACAGTATTTCATATAATTAGAAACACCTTGGCTTTGTTTTGATGCTCATTAGCTGTTATGTGAAATACTGTGACGAAAGGAATTTTTTGTCGCTCTGCGTACTAGGCTTTACCGCGAATTGGTTTTTGCGTTGAAATTTTGTTGAAAGAAATTCCCGTGACACCTCTGATATATCAGAGACCGTAAGAGCTTTAACTTAGTTCCACTGGCTAACATTCAATCTCATTCACAAAGTATGAATGTTTTCATATTCCACTGAAGAGTGTTTACCACGGTTACAAGCAAATACTTATAGATACAAAGAACAGCAATTGTAAATCAAAGTTCCCCCCTGTAAAAAAGCCTGCTCCCCATGTCATAGCTGAAGTTCCGGATAAATTTGTCTTATATATTATTGCGATTCAACATTCTATAAAAAATAAAATAAAATTTAGCACCTTGACTAAACACAATTTAAGGGCTTTACTTATACTGGCACCTGGATAATCGATAACATATCGATAGCCTTTTAGTAGAAAAACAGCTAAATGTGTCCGAGCGAATGGCAAATGTTTTAGCAGTGACTTGAAAAAATACACAGAAAGAATGTTACCACTCAGAACATTCATAATGTGCCAGTAGAACAAGGCTATTAGAGCTAGAACCACCAAGGCTTTTTTATTTAAGAAGAAGAACGTTGTTATGGATAGCGACCTATGTTTTTTATTTGGGATTTTTTAGCTGGCTCGAGGTCAATGTTTTTACGTGCTTATTAAAAACAAACAAACACAAGTTTTTGTTTTTCCAATATATTTCAAACCCCTTCGGGATTCGTCTAATAAGCACGTAAAAAACATTGACCTCGAGCCAGCTAAAAAATCCCAAATAAAAAGAAGAACGCTATTCTGTATTTTAACTCTTCAAGCTTTTATCTAGTTAAAGCACTATTTACAACACTGAGCGGAAAATGCTTTGAAATTTTAATATTTACTCTTTGGCTTTACCATATTTACGATTAAATATAAAGGGTGTACATTTTAATTTAAATATGAAAATAAATCTACAAAAAGTTGTCCAACCAATTATTTTGTTCTGCATTCAGAGCAGAATCCAAATTGGATTTAAAATGCTAAACAGACCCACGCCCGATGAACTCTGACAAACCACAAACTATATTAAATTGTATTGGAAAATTTTGACTTACTCTGCGGGAATTTGAACTCGGGGCATGAACACGTCGCAACACCTACGACTAATTCAATCTACCATCTGCCTTAAGCCATGAGACCACTTGTAATTCTCAAGTTGGAATGCCGCGCATGGTGAATATAAAGTGGCATCTAAAATTTCGTGTAAAATTTTAGTTTCTTTGCCTTTTCCTGCCATCCAAATGAAAACGGGGCGACGACATGGCTATCTAAAATGGTATATTCGATTCACAGCCTCCAGCCGATTATCTCATTCTGGCATTAATTTTTAAGTTCTTTGAAAAAGGACTAAAGATAAAGTACTTTAGGTACAAAATCTTTCGAAGTACAAAGAGCTAAAGAAGAAAGAAATAAGAAACTTACGCCAAGCAATAACAGAATTTTTGCGCATTACAGCAAAACACCTCATAAATAGGAGATGGAGAATAGCACGTACGACATGGTCAACGACCGACAGAGATAAACAGTTTTTCACCAAAAAACTGTACTCAAGACTGGTCTTTAAATCAAATTATATACACATTCAAAGACTATTCTCTCAAAGAATTAAGATTATTTGGGCTTCAGTGATTGTGAAGGTTTCCGCTAAACTTTGTCTTTACAAGCTAGCTCGCGAAAACCACTTCTGTTTTGCACGTTCGAATAGCTTCCATTTTACATTATTTTGTACAAACCGATTTCACTTGTATAACTTTAACACATAAGTGTAGCTTTTCCTTTAAAAATATGGAAAGTTGTTGCAGGAACCTAAAACGAAATGTTTTCGCAATTACTCACAGGAAGCTTAACACGAATTCTGAATTACGATCAAAGCTACCCATCTTTCCGCTTTTCCAGTTACAAATTTATTTTACATATCTAGGGTATTTGGCAGGTCGATCACTTACGCTTCGCTGCTGTTATCTCAACCCTCTCAGACTCCGTTTAATTTTTTCCAATGTTTGCTTTTGTGTCGGGCTTGGAACGGTGCTAATTAAATTAGCACAATTGCCGCGAATGCGGATTAAGTGCGCCACTTAAGTGTCATCGCCCAGGTCCAGCACCATCAGCCCCGCCCGAGTACCACCACCCAATTCTGAGCATTATTCTTTTTTTCTTTTTCGCCAAACAGGAGCAACTGCGCCGGCGACGCGAGGAGGAGGAGCGCATTGCCCAGCAGAATGAGTTCCTGCGAAACAGCCTGCGTGGATCGCGTAAGCTGAAGGCGCTGCAGGATACGGCCACAGCGACGGCTGCTGGCAAGGCCATGGCACAGGCCCAGCAGCAGCAACAACAACAACAGCAGGCAATACCGTTGCCAGCCGGAGTGGAGAATGAGGCGTACCTTCCGGATGAGGAGCAGCCGCAAACGGAGCAGATCGATGGTGGGTGCACTCAAGAGATTCCTTCGTATATCCTTACTCAAAATCCACCCTTACCTCTTGCAGGCTATGGCGAACTGATAGCCGCCCTCACACGCCTCCAGAGTCAGCTGGGCAAGAGCGGTCTGAGCACGTTGGCCGGTCGCGTTTCGGCGGCCCACAGTGTCCTGGCCACTGCCGGTGTGGCCCATGTGCTGGCCGCTCGTACCGCTGTCCTGCAGCGGCGTCGGCCTCGCGTCCCCGGACCCCTGCATCCCAGTGCCTTGGGCCTGCAGAAGGACATCGTGGAGCTGCTCACTCAGTCGAATACGGCGGCTGCCATCGAGCTGGGCAACCTGCTCACCAGTCACGAAATGGAGGGCCTCCTGCTGGCCCACGATCGCATTGCCAATCACACAGATGCCACACCCTCGCCGACGCCCACACCCACGCTGACCATGAGCGGTCACAGTAGTCCAGTGGCGGCGGCGAAGCGAAGTATGCCGGTGGCAGTGTCTCCGCCCGTGGTGCCGCCTCCGTTGGCGCAGCGCGGAGCCATGCCACTGCCCCTGGCGGCCAGGAGCGAGTCGCCGCCACCGATGAGCGCCTGCTTTGGCACTCTGAACGATCAGAACGACAACATTCGGATTATTCAGATTGAGAAGTCAACGGAACCGCTGGGGGCCACCGTGCGCAACGAGGGCGAGGCGGTGGTCATCGGACGGATAGTGCGAGGCGGCGCCGCCGAGAAGTCGGGCCTGCTGCACGAGGGGGACGAAATACTCGAGGTGAATGGCCAGGAGCTGCGCGGCAAGACGGTGAACGAGGTGTGTGCTCTGCTGGGGGCCATGCAGGGTACCCTGACGTTCCTCATTGTGCCAGCGGGCAGTCCGCCGCCAGGTGGCGTCACAATAGTCGGTGCCGGCTCTGGCTTGGGCGCACATCGCGATACGGCCGTGCTGCACGTGCGGGCGCATTTCGACTATGACCCCGAGGACGACCTGTACATACCGTGCCGGGAGCTGGGCATCAGTTTCCAGAAGGGCGATGTTTTACATGTGATTTCGCGCGAGGATCCTAACTGGTGGCAGGCGTACCGGGAGGGCGAGGAGGACCAGACGCTGGCCGGCCTCATACCTAGTCAGTCGTTCCAGCATCAGCGCGAGACCATGAAGCTGGCCATAGCCGAGGAGGCGGGTCTGGCGCGGTCTCGCGGCAAGGATGGGGCCAGCAGCAAGGGAGCCACGTTGCTGTGTGCGCGCAAGGGACGAAAGAAGAAGAAGAAGGCCAGCTCCGAAGCGGGGTAAGCGGTGCATTTCGCCAGACACGACCCATCCACTTCACTAACCTGCTTCTTTCTCCCAGATATCCACTGTACGCCACCACCGCTCCGGATGAAACCGATCCCGAGGAGATACTCACCTATGAGGAGGTGGCCCTTTACTATCCCCGTGCCACCCACAAGCGACCCATTGTCCTGATCGGACCTCCCAACATAGGCAGACACGAGCTGCGCCAGCGTCTGATGGCGGACTCGGAACGCTTCTCAGCGGCAGTGCCACGTAAGTCCAGCTCAAGCCTGATGTACTCTGATCCAATCTTCCGTTTCGTTTAGTTTTCTATTTGCTAGAGGAGCGGCTCAAGCCAGCCAAGGCAGCCAAGGGTAAAGCAACGCAGTTGCCACTGTTTCCCAGAGCATTGCTAGCAATACCCGCTGCCATTCCATAGCCCTCCACCTTAATGCTGGGATCTGTTCTCACTCTATCTCTCTCTCTCTCTCTTTCTGTGCAGACACATCACGAGCCAGACGTGAGGGCGAGGTGCCCGGCGTCGATTATCACTTTATCACGCGACAAGCCTTCGAAGCGGACATTCTGGCCCGTCGCTTTGTGGAGCACGGAGAATACGAGAAAGCCTACTACGGTAAGTGCCCCAAGTGACAACATAGGCCGTGTTTTTCATTCCTTCCTTTGGTTCTAGGCACATCACTGGAGGCCATACGCACAGTCGTTGCCAGCGGTAAGATCTGTGTGCTTAACCTGCATCCGCAGAGTCTGAAATTGTTGCGTGCCTCCGACCTCAAGCCGTATGTGGTGCTAGTGGCACCGCCCAGTCTCGACAAGCTGCGTCAGAAGAAGTTACGCAACGGTGAACCCTTCAAGGTAAGCAATAATTAGTGAACCGTTACGGTGTATCGCTTGTGGGAACTTCAAGGTGAGAATAAGGCGGAAGACTAAGCTAGGAATTTGAAAAGGTTATACAAAGAAGCGTGTGTTCATTTGAAGAACAGAACGCTCTCTGCTGCTACCTACATAACTTTGGGACTGTTGATTTCACAAGCTTTATACATGATTCTACAGGTAGATCACTGATGATTCTCATGGATCCCCTATTGTTGTGCCCTTTTATCAGCTATCTTTCCTCGTGAGGCTTTGAGGAAGCCCCCTGTTTTCTTCTGGGCTCATAGGTCGCGGGCTTATAATTATTTGATTCCATTGTCATGACCAGTAAAGATATGATGAGCGCAATCTCAAGTGCTCTGAGTACAGCTTGACTGTCACTGACGATTCCCAGTGATTCCTCTTTGACATAGCCCTCAACATTAAGTCTAAGGTAGAGTTTCGCTTGCAAAAAGGTTTCCAGTTAAACTCAGTCGTCCGATTAACTTGACTCTTGGTCAAGATAACACACGGTGCCAGGAACCATTTATGTCTAGAGTCCTTGCTATTTTAACCATTTATGTAGAAATTCCGTATAAAGTCTTGGATCGCTTCAGACCCTCCGTTTATTTGAGTCGCAGACTGCTTTCATACTTCACGAAGACTTCCAGCTGTGAAGGTTAAGAAGGCAATCTTACTCACGTCGTCGGCGAATCCTATTATCTCTCTGAAAGTCGAAAGGTTGATGCGCAGTATATCAAAATACATAGTGTTCCATAACAGAGGTCCCAGTACTGATCCCTGTGCTACTCCTACAGAAACAGCATCTCTACAATCTGTTTTAGCTCACAAGGTCCAGCTGGAGTAGCTGGCCTTCCCCACTCAGGCTTTTCATTATCGTCTTGAATGGTTTCCCTTACTATACCAAAGATTTTCTGCCGTCTCTCGATCTTTTCCGCGTTGCAGGAGAATTGATAACGTCGGCGATAACGTGGTTCTTGCCGGCTGGTGGTGTCTTCTATAAGTCCCTTTGGTTCCTCGACGTGGAAGGCAGTTTGGTTTGTCTTTCTCTTCTGGGACAGTGAGTGCTGATTTCCAGCCTGTAGAGGTGATCTTCGCTGAACTTTTTTGCTACCTACTGAACCAGAGATCGCCTCTTGGCCACTTTCAGTCTACGCGTAGCTGATACACCAAGCGGTGGGGAATAGTGAGCTGATCACAAAGGTGAGGTCGACGACGGAGCCAACACCGGCTCTACTAAACCTACTTCTCGTGCCTGTATTCAGCAAGGCTCCTCCAGAGAAGTCAGTTTGTTATCGGTCTGCCCCATTCCTGCATTCAGCGTGGCGTCATTCACAAGTTCATCCAAAACTGCTGTGAAAGCATTTATTATTAGACTCCGGGCTGGGAAACAGACTTGCCAAGATCTTCTATGTATTGCTTAAGGACTGTTTTTGACTTAAGATAAGCCATGGGATTTGAGAGCCGTTATCTGTTGTTCAAAGAAAGGCTTAGGGTACTCAAGAAAGTTTTAGAAGAATGAAAAAAAATGACTTAAAAAAACGCCACTTTGACGACGAATTAACGTCAGCCAGATGGTACGAGGTTTGGCGCTTCAATACAAGACCAACAGCACATGGAAAATTTTCAGCTTTTCTGTGGCGTTGAAGGAATTAACTGGAAATGGAAAGCTAGGACGTTACCTTCAAGGAATACAAAGCGTCGTTTAATCTTTTCAATTTTGTATTGTCTTCCTTTTAATGGTTTTCTTCCTCACTTTCTCAGTGTAATCTCTGAAATTCTGGAGATGGACCTGCGTGTGAACCTATCCCTTCGCGCACCGTTTCCCTTACCCAAGCGTGAGCGATGTGGCTTGGGTTTGAGTATTAGTGCTAGGACTAAAGACTATACTACTATTTTAAAGCAGACTGTAAATCTCTGAAATTCTGGAGATGAACCTACGTGTGAACCTGTCGCTTCGCGCACCGTTTCCTTTAGCTTGGTTCATGGATACTTTGATCGTTAAGACATTTTAGGGATAAACGTGTTGACATGATTTGGTTGAGAAAAAGCTTTCAGCTTTCGAAGCTATTAAAAACATTAATCAATACCCGAATGGACCTCATTCGTTATAGTTAGCAATTAAGCTTTCTCTTAAACTTCTTACAAAAGTGTTAAGACTTTAAAATGTCTATGTCATCGGTGGGCACGCCCTTGCTCCCATTGCTCCGAGATTTATTTGTTGACAACTGGAGTCACTCGGACGCATAAGACATTACGTCGCAATTACCTTGCTCCAAAGTGTGTTACAACAACAAAGACCAGACCAAAGGTGCACACACAGACGGTTCAACAGGTGCGCTGCTATGGGTTGTTTTTTGTTGGACTGCTCCCAAACTCAAATTTCGTTCCCAACGCTGTTCTACGACATAATAAACGGATTTGCTTTGTCATTTAACAACTTGACTTATGCTTTATTTCCTCCTCCAAATCGTAATATAATTTAGAATTTACAACAGGGTTGCCCATGCCCATTCCGCAAGCCACGCGATTTGTTGTTGTTTGACGCAAAGGAATAGCTTGCGCGTATAGGTGCCGCGCACGCCATAAGCCTACATAAAGCAACAAACAAATTTATATGCGGACTCTCCTCTCTTTCTTTCCGAGTTAATGATTTGTTGACATCATCATATGCAGAGGCGGCCTTCCACAGCTCATCTGAAACGAAGTCAATCGTGTTTTCATGCAAACGCGAGCCGAACTTATGGTTGTGCGAATCGGTGAAAACTGCATTGCAAGTAAAACGTCTGTTGTCTGGAGAGAGCTCTCTTGTTCACCAACACAAGAGCACTTTTTTGTCCTCTCCATTTGTGACTCTCTTTTCTCTCTCCTAAGCCTCTGGCAAATTAAAAAGCAACAACAGCGTGGCTTATGCGTAGTTTCCGCTCGGCTCACTCGCGGCTTACGAACGGCGACACAGGCACACACTCAAACAAAAATCGGGTTTCTCTTTCTATTTCATCATTTGTTAGTTCTTGCTTGGGATATATTTTGTGTAAGCTCATTCTGGGCAACCCTGATTTACAATATTTCGATTCCGATATTGTGAAAGAATTCGGGTGCATTCAGACACACTGACAGAACATATATGGCAACAATCCACTGGCTCTGCCTCTGGGAGAAAGCAACTCTGAACGCACCCTTATAAGATCTGAAAAATCTGACTAAAGGTATGCTGCGAACCTTATCTTTTTCCAAGCAGAAGGCTCAACTCACATAGCTCTAAAGCTTAGTTCAGTTAAAGCCGTTGTGGATGTTTCACTTTTCCCGACTTTCCCCTAAAATGAGTAATATTTTCGAACTTCTTCATGCTGCTTAGGGATCAGTTTGTTTCACTTCTTGTATAAAATTTCAATTCAAATATTTGACATCAAGCCATCAAAATGTTTGTTACCCATCGTTGAAATAGCTATTCTCTCCTAGATCGTAATAAAACTAACTATAAAGCAATCGCTCTGAGCTTCTCTGGAACATTGCTGCATCAATTTTAGATCTGGATATCTTCTGGGTTCAGTCGCTATCCATGTGGTGCTCTGCCGAACAAACTTTGCACACATATGTAAAATCGTAGGTCCACATTGCAAATTTACCCTTAAATTTCTCTGACATTCACTTGTATGGCGATAACTCATCTTTGCATTGTCGACTTTCTTTTGGTAGATATTCCGCCAAGATTCTTGAAACACTTTTTCCCTTCATATAATCGACGTGCAGATTAGCTGTATTAAGAATCAGTAGCTATAAATACGTCTCCAGATTTAGTAGTCAGTTCGGTAATAAAATTCTCAAGAAAGTCCTTTCTCGTATCGTATCATTCCACTTACTGCATTGTCTTTAAGAGCTTAAACTGAAATCGAGTAGTGTGTAGTCCAAGCCTTTTCACACACTGAATTTTGAAGCTACTTTTCCGAAGAGTCTTTCTTAAATGCAAGCTGATCAGTAATTAGTTAATTTTCAATGATTCAAATTGTAATTAATTCTAAACTTATCCGTTTTCTCTATACTTACCCCACACAGGAGGAAGAGCTTAAGGATATCATTGCCACCGCCCGGGATATGGAAGCCAGATGGGGTCATCTGTTTGACATGATTATCATCAATAATGACACTGAGCGTGCCTATCACCAGCTGCTGGCGGAAATCAATTCACTGGAACGTGAACCGCAATGGGTGCCCGCCCAGTGGGTGCACAACAATCGGGACGAGTCATAATGATGAATCCGTTTCCACTCCACTCTCGCCCTTGCCCAATCGACCACATTCCCAACTGAAAACTTTGTAAATAGATTTCAATTTCCAGCCATGTAGTTCGGTTTGCCTGTACTCTCAACCTCCTCAACCGCATAGAAATATCTCTATGAGCATAATTTATATTCTGTATTTGTTGCTGAAGATGCATTCTAGATATAGGCAAAGTTTTGCGACTTTTCGTTTTATTTTTCATTAATTGTGTGTTCACAAAGAGAAGAAGAATTGTTATCCAACTTTATTTTTTTTCCATTTTATTTTTTTTTTTTTTGACTAAGCTTAAGCACTTCCTTAATTTCAAAAAGGGGCAAATTGAAATTTGTATAAAAATTGAAAAAAAGAAGAAAAACAACCAACCAATGTTAACAGAACAAAAACAATCCGAGGACAGTGGCGAGCAGCAGAGCAAGCATAATGTTGCAATTACGTAATCTATTTACTTTATATAAATATACACATACATAACTACAACTATAACTATAGTGCATATATACATACGCATATGTAACTTATAATGTACTTAACTACAGTTAATTTTTAACCACAAGGAAAGCAGCAGCGTAGCCAAGGGAGGGGGGAGGCGCAAGCGAAACAACAAAATCAGTACGTCATTGCCAAAAAGGAGGGACTTGGGAGCAAAGAAGAATCACTCCCACACACAAGCGAAGAGAAATTGTTAAAAACAAAAGAAGAAGAAAAACATAATGCAAAATAAAAAAAAATACAAATAGAGGAAAGACGACTTCGGTATGCCGAAGTTTAAATACCCTTGCAGCACGACAGGCTTAATTGGTACAACTCGAAACAAAGAAAGCTACAATAACAAAGCTGCACATCCACACATCTTCCATCTATTGAAAGGGTTCTTTCAGCGAAATTGATTCTGGATATGTAAAGTAAAATTATTTAAAGATAGGAGCCCAGAGTGTTCCAGTGTGAAGTTGTTAGGATTATATAAAAAAAAACAATGGTTTCTTCTATTAGCTGTTTGTCTGTTGCTTAGCGTAGACTAAGTTCTCTAAAAATTGAGCAGGTAGCTGCTCCAAAAGAACTCACATGTGACACCTACTGTGCAGATTGGTTTCACCAACTCTTTGAGGGATGCAATTTAGGGGTAAAGCCTTCTTTCTTTCTCAGAATTTATTGATCATTGAAATAATTTGCTTCTCATAGTGTAAATTTGTATCAATACATTTCCCATCGACGTATCGTTCGAAAAACTTGGGATTTTGGAGAAAATTCTTAAACAAAGTCTAAATATACAATGCAACCTGCAGTTTTGTCAACGAACATCTAATATCTAGACTGCACGTTTGCTTAGTCGAATCAAGTTTAGTTTCAGACTGCAACCGTCTGAACCCTGTCTCACTCCAACCCATCAGCCATGCTTTGGCGCAAACAAACTACAACCACGATAGAGCAAGACAGGGCGAGAATCGAACCTAAGTGCAATAGCAGCGCAGCTGACAGCGAAGAGGGACTTAACAAACGTGCAATCTATACTTCTCTCATCTGTGGTTATGTTATGGATAGCCGGGATGTGTGAATCATTTCGCGACAGTTCTGTACCATTTTAAGCAGCAAAAATCCAACTAATTCCTTTAGGAAATACTAAGGGTCTTAGGATCTTAAAATTTTGGTTTTGGTATAAAATTACGAAATGCGAAACGAGTTTTTTTAGTAGATAAAGAATTCAAAGTATAGAATTGAGTCGATTTAAAATGAATTAAAAACATTTCAAAATAGGCTCCTTCTGCATCGATGCAGCGCTGCCAGCGCGATATCCAAGCATTGCAGGCGTCACGGAAGGCATTCTCCAGAATAGCCTTGAGAGCCGCGGTGCATGCTGCTTGAATCCCCTCTGTCGTCTCAAAATGCTTGCCTTTCATCGGCCTTTTCAGGCGAGGAAACAAAAAAAGTCCGCGGGGCGTTGGGATGCCGGCCTTGGTCAGGTAGCTGCTCACAAGAAGTCACTTTTTAAGTTCACTTTTGGGACCATCTTAGCGCACACCTTGCGCATGTTCAAATGCTCCGGTCACAATGTCATGAACCACAGATTTTGGTAAATTTAACATCTGGGCAATTAAACGAATACTTAGTCGACGGTCTGAGTTCAAAACTTTGCGCACACGAGTCACATTGTCGGTGTTTTCAAAGTCGAAGGTCGTCCAGCACGGTCTTCATCGGCGACCTCTTCCCGGCCTGCTTGATCATATCAAATGTCTCTGTCGCAGATTTACCGAGTTTCACACAGAATTTAATCACGTACCTCTTGCCGGCTTGCACCACTCACAGAAACACGTCGCTCTTAAATGCCTGTCCTGACTCTCCAGGTGCTTGGAGATAACTGACCAGCCGCTCGTTCGAAGTACAGTCCGAAGTACAGTCGCGGCGGAAGAAAAAACAGTCCTATTACACTGTGCAACACTAAAAAGTTGATAGGGACGAGACCACAAAATTCTAAAAGGGTATGATGGTAGTACAAAAACCTAAGCTGGGTTTGATCTGGTTAGCTGCCGATTTCTTTTTACAGCACTTTGAAGTTTTAAGCATATGATTACGACTCGTAACTCCATAGCTCGTTAACTATTTGAAACTCGCTTTGACGTCTTAAATGAAGTTCTTGCTCTTGACTTGGTTTACAAAACATTTTTAAGCAACAAGTCAAAATAGTCACATCTTTAAACTCAAAATTGCAAAAATGTCGTATTATCATCATGTTTTCCCTTCATTTTGTACTGTTTTTCAACTCTTTCTTGAAAACTATAACAATGAAGGGCGAAAGAGTAGCTTAGACTAAAGTAAACAATCGGTTAGAACATACAAACTTCATTCGATTGGTCCTTAATATAGTTAAGGGCCCTAAACTATGTATAATTTCAACCAAAACTCGAAAGATTACAGTTTTTGGTACAAATTGGCTGACACAATCAAAAATTTCGATTGTTTTGTATTAAATCAATAAAATTGTAAAAAATATAACTTAAAAAATGTTACTAAAGAAATTTAATTTATTTACTTCTTTACCGATAACTATCGGTTTTTTTCAAATTTGTATGACAGTTTTTCATGCTTTTGGGCTTTTAACTATATGAAAGAGTACTTAAATGAAGTTTGTTAGTACTAACGGTTTGCTTATTTTGGTCTAAGCAAGAACTTTCACCTATATTACTTGTCCAAATCTGAAACGGGTTTCACGAATTAGTTGAAAACGTGGAAAAAAGTTGTGAAAACTCGGTTTTTTTGGACATCGTTTGTAATTTTAAGTACGAAGATGTAATTTTTTTGATTTCCTACAAAGAAATGTTTTGTAGGCAAAGCCAAGAGCAACAACTTTGCTAAAGACATAAAAGCAAAATTCAAAATAGTTTACGGGACATAGTATCGTTAATCCTACTCTGAAGCTGAAAAGTTCAAAGGTCAATAAAAAGAAAACGGCAGCTAATCAGACCAAACCCAGACAGTGTTTTTATACTACCATCACACCCTTTCAGAATTTGTTGGTCTCGACCGTATCAACTTTTTTGAGTTCAAAAATGTGTCACAGTGTTATAGGAATAATATCGACTTGAATTTCCAGTTGTTTCCCTCTTACATCCAGAATTTCTAAATTTATGGAAATCTTAACTAAAACAGTTTGAAATTATTTCTTAACGTAAAATATAACAAAATGATTTGTAAATTTAATGGGCGTATTCAGCAGATAATTCCGATTTACGATTTGTGATTTATGATTGCCGATTTTACCTGCTGAATACAGTGATTGACGATTGGGATTGGGAATTTTGACAATCATGTTTGTTGAATAGAAATCGAACAAAACCTATGATTGGTTAACGATTGCTGGGTCAGCCTACCTTTGTACAGACATTCATTGGAGATTTTGTGTGAGTGTTTTGCATTGATGAAAAGTACTATAGTCACAGAATATCTTAAAGTATGCAATCAATTCCATTCAGCAGAGACTCCTCAGCAATCGCAAATCGTAAATCGGTAATCGCTAATCGGAATTATCTGCTGAATACACCCAATGTTTTGTCTAGTCAAATTAGACCAGATGAATTTGGCTTGGTACACTCGGGAATAAATACAGCGCAGAGTTATGTTCTAATTTTTGAAAAAACGCCATTTTTTGTTTCAAAATTATTGCCGAAAGCAACAATGGGTTACTCCTGCGTTACTTTCCCATCAGTATGAAGGAAATAATCCCATACAATCTGCATTACTTTGCCATATACATGGCCGCTTTGTAAACGGGGTGCGCACAGCCTGCATTACTAGTAATAAAGGATGTATGCCAGAGCCGAACTGTCATAGGATTCCCATTATGAATGCGCACATTATTTTGAAAATTGTAATGCAGAATGTTTGCAGTCTGTTTGTTTTCGATTACTATCTCTCTAGCCAAAAGCAGCGAGTGTACTGCATTACTTTTTCGGCAGGCGTAATGCATATTTTCGACAGAGCATGTTAAGGTCTGCGCCGCTGGGAAGTTACAAATGAGAATGTGAATCACACAAGAAAAGTCGGTACGTAAAGTTGCATTAAGATAATTTAAAGGGCTAATTATAAAACACTTGACAAACCCAAGAAGTTTAGAAAGTTCACTCCAACAATTTGAGACAGTTTCGGGTCTCTGAACGGGTTTTTTAAGCATTGAACCCTTGCTTTTGTTTCGAACTTCGTTTCATATCTTACTGGATCTTTTTAAGATATAATGAACTTTGTATTTGTAGAGCAGAACTCATCAACGCATTGATAATTACCGATTTCCACGTTTGACGACTGTATGTTGTGAATAAAGAACCTCCTTTTGTTATTCAGTGTTGTACCATTACAATTTTTAGGGTAATTGAAAATCTAGTTATTAATACAATTACAATAATTTCATAGTTATGAATTTAATTACCACTGCAATTACTTTCATGTAATGAAATGTTGCATCGGAAATTTCTTTAAATACTTTTAATTACCAAGAATTAAATTTTTAAATACAATTATTGAAATAACTGTAATGATAATTGTAATTTTTAATTACGAAAGAATTGTAATTGTAATGGTAGTTAAATTTCTAATTACCCAAATATTTGAAATGGTAATTTCGATTTATAGCCCTGGTACAACTTGACATTTGTTGCTATACTTGAACCCTTCTCGAAGTCGTAAATCCTAATAGGGAAAATTTAAATTTCAGTTTTGATACACATTTTTACCATGGAGATGTGGAGATAATCATTCACTCTTTAAGCAAATGCCTTAGTGAATTCTTTTAAAGCTGAACCTTATTCCAAAATGTTCACAATCCTGATGGTTACCTGTTATGTAAGTGGCAGAGCAGGCCAAAGCCAGAGTCAACCTCCACCACTGTAAAATGTCCGCGGGGCTGAAGCTTTAGATACGTCTGAGACATCACAGCTCTGGTCATCTGCAAGGGTATAAATAGTAAAACGTAGCCAACTTGAAGCACTGTAAAAATAAAAAAATAAAAAATCAAATCTACAATTGATGCATTAGACTAAGCAGACAAACCAGAAAACAAAAACCGAAAACTAAATGTTGTTGTAATTATTTAATTTAATATTAACTAAAGGCGACTAGAAGAGCAGAGCGACGACTATACAAGAAACTATGGAATACGAAACATTCGCAAACATTTTAGGCATGATTATGGAATATTTAGTATACAAATTTGTTGTTGGCGCAAGTGCAGCAATTTTTTAAACAAAACAAAAAACTAAAAACATCAAACGAAAATAGCCAACTATGTTACACAAAATGTTGAACACTTGAAAGATTCTAACAAAGACAGAAACAAAAGAAAACAAAAACAAAATATATATATATATATAAATATTTTTTTTTTTTGTAGTCAACAAAGGTATATAAACAAAACATGTGTGTGCAGTAAATCTGTTTAAGTTTTTATTTATACGTATTAAAATAACAAAACAAAACAAACAACAAATAAATATACAAAAATTAATAAATACAAATTGTATGTGTGTGGTGTAGCAAATTGATTAACAAAGGCAACAAATCGAATCAAGATACAAGCGAAAAAACTAATTACGAATCAAGCAAAACAGATGCATTACCGAATTGCATACTAAATAGGGCCGATTCACGGTACACATAACAACATCCATTGTACGAAATTAAGGCTATCAAGCTAATAAAAAAGTCAGACTAAATAATATGAATAAAAAAATGACAAACAGAAGACAAATGTCAAACTGAATGGGCATGGAAAGATACTGGGTGGTCGGGTGACTAGTTCCACTTCACCCGAAGTGGGCAGATGGCTCCAGTTGTTCACACCAAGCTGGGTAATATCTTGGTCTGTGCCTTCTGCGTTTAATGCCCTCCAGTCGCTTCTGTCCCGTGCGAGCTGGGACCAGTTGGTCAAACCAAGCTTGGCCCAATTTCCCCACCTGGTCATCCCATCTAAGTCGAGGTCTCCCTGCTTGCCTCTTCTCCGGCAGCTCACTGCCTTGAATACAAGCTTTCCTTACTGGAGCTTCTTCGTCCATCCTGGTGACATGTCCTAACCAGCGCAGCCGCTGTTGCTTTATGCGCTTGACCAGACAGGTGTCCCCATAGAGCTCATACAGTTCGTCATTATTTCGAATGCGGAAATCATCGCCAACTTTTAAAGGTCCATAAATCCTCCGAAGAATCTTCGTTCAAACACGCCAATCGCCGCTTCATCCGCTGCTGTCATTGTCCATGCTTCTGCGCCGTATTGCAGGACTGGGATGATAAGCGACTTGTATAGGGCTAATTTTGTTCTTCGCTTGAGGTCTCTGCTCTTGAGCTCCCTACTTAGCCCGTAGTAGCATCGGTTTGCAAGAGTGATCCTTCGTCGGATTTCCAGACTGATGTTGTTGTCGCTGGTTATCGTCGTTCCGAGGTAAACAAAATCCTCTACAACTTTAAAGTTGTATTCTCCCATTGTAACAGATTGTCCAAGACGCAAGGACTTTTTGTCCGCGGATACAAGGTATTTCGTCTTGTCCTCATTTACCGCTAAACCCATCAGTTCTGACTGCCTCTCAATCTCTGAAAACGCCCTGCTTACCGCCCGTTCGTTTTTGCCGATGATGTCGATATCATCGGCATATGCGAGTAGCATTAGATCTTTATAAATAAAGGCGCCCGTTCTGTTGGCATGTGGGCACCGGCGCAGTATATATTCCATCAGTAGATTGAAGAAGTCACACGATAAGGTATCGCCCTGCCTAAAACCTCTCTTGGTATCAAATGGTTCGGAAAGGTTCTTTCCTATTTTGACGGAGCTTTGTGTACTTCTCAACGTCATCATGCAAAGACGAACGTACTTTGCTGGTATACCAAGGGTAGACAAGGCTTCAAAAAACCTTGACCTTATCGGCGTGTCGAAGGCTGATTTATAATCAACAAAAAGATGGTGTGTGTTGATGCCTCTCTCATAGGTCTTCTCCAGGATTTGTCGTAGTGTGAATATCTGGTCTGTGGTGGATTTACCAGGTCTAAAGCCACACTGATAAGGTCCAATCAGTGTTAATAAGCGGCTTAAGACGTTCACAAATAATGCGCGACAGAACCTTATATGCAATGGGAAGGAGACTGATCCCGCGGTAGTTGGCGCAAACTGCAGGGTCTCCTTTTTAAAGATTGGGCATAGGACACTTAGATTCCAATCGTCGGGCATGCTTTCGTCAACCCATATACGGCAAAGAAGTTGGTGCATGCACCTTACCAATTCTTTCCCTCCAGCCTTGAACAATTCAGCGGGCAGCTCATCAGCGCCTGGTGATTTATTGTTCTTTAGCCTTTGTATGGCTAAACAGACTTCCTGTTGGGTCGGCGGGTCTATCTCTATGTTGTCGATTGGTGGCATCGCTACTTCTCTAGAGGCGGCATCATGTTCGTCATCGCCTCCCAGTAGGTTGGAGAAGTAGCTTCTCCATTTGTTAAGCGCCACTTGCGGATCGGTGACCAGATTCCCGTGTTCGTCTTTGCATTGTGCGACTCTGGGCTTAAAACCTTCTGTTAATTGCTTAATTTTTGGTAAAATTTTCGAGTCTCACCATGCCGAATAATATCTCGACTTCCTCGCGCATGCGTCTTTTCCTACTAGAGGCGCTTCTCCTCTTTCCTTTTTTCACGGTATCGCTCCTTAACAGCCCGTTGCTCCCGACTGCAGAGTTCTCCTGTAGGCTGCGTCTTTTTCTGCAGTAGTAAGTCGGCTCTCCTCATCGTACCAAGACCGACTTCGAGGGGACTCGAGTACCCGAGTATCTCCTTGGCAGCCGTACTCATGGAGTGTGATATACGATTCCAATGTTCGCATATATCGGAAGAAGATGGGAAGGTTTCCTTGAGCAGTTGGGCGAGTTTAGCGGTGTTGGCTTCAGAGGTCCCTTGTGGCTGCAGCTTCTCGACGTTTAGCTTTTGACGTGTGTCAGAGCGTGAGGCTGAGCCGCGTGCGTACCTTGGCTGCAACAAGGCAATGATCCGAGTCTCTCCGTCGATCACAACGCGTCAATCTGATTTCGTGTTCGTTGATCCTGGGGGGCACCCTTTCCGGCGACCTAGATGGTTATGTCGAGGTGTATTCTAAAAGACGTATCCGAACCATTGTTGTCGCAGTATTTATTGGTGGCGATTTTTTAGGGTGGTTGGTACCAAACCCGACGCACTAACCCTATATATTGTACCATATAGGGAAGGTCGGTCGCCGCTCACGTTCGCCAGCAGTTTTGCGAATGCATTGTTCACTGTTACCGATGGTCACCACAAGGAGACGTGAGTCGACTTAAAACAGAGTAAGTTGGATCACGTTGGGTTCGCCAATTCAACCGATCAGCAGCTTTACCTGACTAAAAACGCCCCATTAGGTCCAGAAGATCTATGACTAGAAGTTCTGGACCACCACTGTTAGAAAATTACGCGATTTTTTAAAACCTATTGACCGACACCTGCTTGCCCGTCCTCAATTGCCAATTATTACACCTTCATGCAGTGGCGGGGATTTAGGGATGACAAGACCTAAATTGTTTGAGGGGTATTATTTTGCTAAAAGTGCTATCATAGACATCGTTTAGAATTATTGGAAAAAAATTCTTTAACTTTGGGAGATATAAGAAAAAAAATTTCGCAAAATTTAAAAAAAAATTGACAAAAATTACTTCGAGGTCGAACATAGTTTTCTGGTTTGATGGCAAATGCGTTTCAAATTTTTGTTTTTTTACTCCAAAATAACTTTCTTTGCAGTCTGCCTGTAGAGGTTTTTACTGATGGCTAAAATAAATGGACGAGTTGGACTACTTTTTTTGGAAACATAACATAACCCAAACTGTGGAAGTCAATCCGTTCGATCTCAGTGGCAAAGATGCAAATTTAGAAAGAGAACATGAGATGGTCCTGCTGATTGAGCGCCATTATAACCTAAGAAATTTAAAGTTGTCTAGTATAGTATTGCAAACCCCAAAAATTCGGAAAGTAACGCGAAATCGATGGATCGCGAACTATGAAGAATTAATTAATAAATATTATTTGGTGTTTGTTAATTGTTGTTTTATAATTGACACTATAAATTTGAGGTTTTTTTCCAAAGGATTAAATAACTAATTCTGTATTGATTAAAAAGTATATTTGAAAACAACTTTCTGATTTTGCTCATAGGATAGAAATTTTTGGTTTTTAATATGGAAAATGTGGTTATTTTTTGATAAAAATCGATTATTATACACTTGAAAAGTGTATTATAATTTTGCCCAGAAGTTTGCAACGCATAGAAGGAATCATCTCCGACCACATAAAGTATATATATTCTTGATCAGCATGACGAGCTGAGTCGATTAAGCTTTGTCCGTCCGTCTGTCCGTCTGTCTGTTTCTACGCGAACTAGTCCCTCAGTTTTGGAGCTATCGAGCTGAAACTTTGCATAGAGTCTTCTTTTTACTGCACGCTGCTAATATGTCGGAACCGACCGGATCGGATGACTATATCTTGTAGCTGCCATACAAATGTTCGTTCGAAAAATGGGTTTTAGTGAGAAAAACTGGTTTATTCTCAATATTATCGCTCTCAAACACGGTCATGGGTAATATGTCATGTTTTTAAGTTGATTTGCGAAGTTTGGTCGAAGTCGCTAACCGTTGTGACAAGCTATTTCAAGTGTATCAAAACTTCGGTACAGACGAAGTTAGCTTTGCCTTTCTCGTTATTATTATTATTATTACTCAGTTGAAACAACTTTTGTTTCATAAGAAATTTTTAAAGCATCACCGCCCCCTGCATACGCCCTTGATAACATAATCAATATATTGGAAGGGCTTGATATATAGAAGCAAGTTGAAGTAGTGGAAGATATGGAATCTGCAGCATTTTTGACTCCGTCCATTGTAGACCACTGACGATGACTCGTAAGCTATCAAAAATTATTATTATTACTCCTTGAAGTGCAGAATCTTGCAACGTTCTCCATGCACAGCGACAGCAGATTCTAAATAACCTTCAGGAATACCACTATGAATTAATTGAAGAGAATAATCAATATACATTTTGTAATTATTTGCCGCCCCTGAAATTTCCTGCACCTCAAATTCGCCGCCCCAAAAGCTTGCCGCTCCTAAAATTCGGCGCCACCAGAAATGGCCTCCCCTAAAAATTTGCCGCCTGGGCAGGTACACTATTGCTATCTATCAAATCTTTATGGTAATCTGAACTCATTGTACAATTTTGTAAATTCCGCGATTTTTTGACCGTTCAAATGGGTAGACCCGTTTGATCTACACCTCCTATTTACCGGCCAAAAACTTAATGAAAAAAAGTCCATAATTCTGGTATTATTCGATTTTCCATTGACAGCCTAATACAGTAAATTCCTGGATACAAGACCAAGTTTTGGGAAAAAAAGTTGAAAAAACGTCCTTTTCTCGGCAATTAATTTTTGTTTACTAGTTTTCGAGATTTGGTAACCAACAAAAAATTTCAATATTTTTAAATCTAAGTAATTTGAAAGTTTGAGATCGGATTTTAATTTATAGATTTTTTAAATATTTTTATTACCAATGGCTTTCATATTAAGCAATTGAAATTAATTAATATTTTTAAACTGCTGAATTTTTAAATCGGGGTTTTTCCGGCGAAATAAACATGTTTCGACGAAATGCTGAAAATAAGTACATATTATTGGGTGTAGATTGGGGTTTTTTTCGGCCGTCTTCCCTTCCCTCCTTATTCGCGTGCTCAGAGAGCGCTTTGTTGTTCCTATGTAGATCCCGTTACAGCTCCCTCTCTTCCCGTACATTTTATTTCGTAGACAACGTTATTGCTGTCCTCTGTTTTTATTTTGTCTTTTATATTGGAAAATAAGCGTCTTGTGCTGCTGTGTGGTTTGTTTTTTTAAATCTGTGTTTCTCTCCTTGGTTGTTTTGTCGATTAGTTGGTTTGTGGTTTCAGTGATTAATCTATTGATAAGTTTCTCGGGATAGTTGTTCTTTAAAAGCATTTTCTTAATTTTAATATAGTTGCAGGGTCTATGTTTCTCATCACACACGGTGTACGCCTTCCTGATAATGTTTTTTGCCGTGTTTATTTTCTGGTTTGGTGGGTGGTTTGAATTATAGTTTATAATTCTGCCTGAAGCCATAGGCTTTGTATACCAGTTGAACGCTAAAGTCTGATTTTCTCTAGTTAGATAAGTCAGTTTGTTGTCTTGTTCTCTTTCTACAGTAAATTGTATTCGTCGGTGTTGCTTATTAAGTGTTTCTAAAATTACGTCAATATCTTTGGCCTTTATAATACATATTATGTCATGAACATATTTCGACAGATGTTTCACTTGTATGTCCATTGCGTTTAGTTTCTTAAACGTATCATCTAATATTTTGTCTAAAACTATATTAGCTATTGTCGGTGATAATGGGTTTCCCATAGGCATTCCAAGTATCTGGTTGTATATAGATCCATTGTATGTAATAGTATAGTTGTTGTCCATTATGTTGTTTATGGCAAGTGTCGTCGGTATATTGGTAAATAGCGATATCACATCAAATGATACCAATATTTCGTCATTCTCTATTTTTAGTTCCTTCAATTTCGTTTTTAATTGTATTGAGTTCAGTATGTTGTAATCTTCCGATACTATGTGTTTTAGTATATATCCTATGTGTTTTGATAATTTGTAACATGGTGCTGTTGTGGATAAAGCTATGGGTCTGAGTGGTGTGTTCTCTTTGTGAATCTTCGGTAATCCATATATTCATGGTGCGATTCCTCCTGAGCAATATAGTTGTTGTTTTTGTCTAATATCTATATGGTCCTGTTTTAATAGTTCGTTTATTATCGTGTTGTTTTTCCTAACTAGTTTTGTTGTTGGATCCTTTCTTAGTGTTCTGTAGGTTGTTCTATCTGACAACATAGTGTTCATCTTTTTGTTATAGTCTTCTCTGAACATAGCTACTGTTTTGTTTCCCTTTTCTGCTTGTGTTATTATCAAATTGTCTCTGTGTGTTTTTAAGAAATTTTCCGTGTCCGCAGCTATTTTTAGTATGAGGTCATCCTTATCGTTTGACCTGTTGTGTTCCTTGTAGTTAATAAGTTTTTGCGTTAAATTCCTTCTCGTCGTTTCCTTGATTTTTTCGTCTTCTAAAGTTTGGATTCCCTGTTCAAGATCGGCGATTACATGGATTGTGGAAGTTGTCTTTTTTGTAATCGGAAGAGCAAATTTTTGTCCAAGTGATAGGGTCCACTTTGACTGTTCTGGAATGTCTATGTTTGTTTGGTTTACAAACCAGTCTTCGTTTAATGTGAGTCCATATTTCTTTGTTTGTTCGTCTATAGCATGATCTATTTTATTTTTGGTCGTTTTTCCAGTTTCTGTCCTAATTGTCTGGTATGCTACTTTTTGTCTTTTTTCAGGTCAGATAATTCGTTCTCTTCAATTTTGGTTTTAAGTTTTTGGTATGTATGTGTCTGATTTCGGTTTATGATGTGAATGTGTCTGTGTGTTTCTTTGATTTCTAAGTTCAGACTTTTTGTAAAAACGTTTTCTCCAGTTTCTGTAGTTCTTTTAGTGAGTCGTGTAAGGATAGGTTTTTACGTAGAGCGGTAATTTTCCCTAATAGATGTCTTGGAACGATGTTGTAGTCCTTACAGCTAAGTAGGTATTTTAGTCGTTCCCGCTGTTTTGCAAGTCGTTTTTGACATTTAAAATATAACTTAATGTATAAATATGTTTGGTCGTCATACTTGCGACGCATATGGTATAGATTTATTTATTTTATTATTATTCCGTGAGGCTTCAACCTAATGTAAACTGATATAGTGTCACATCTGCTCATCAGGCCCTGCAGTCAGTAGTGTTTATTGAGTTAGTTATTAGTTATTTATTGATTGTAAAATTTTTAATTCAAAATTAGACCAAAAACAATGCTCTAGGCAATATGACCATATTACAAAAATACATCTTACAATCTGGTCACACTGTCTAAAAACATCAGATTGTCAATTTTGGTATTTTTGTTTTGGCATTTCATTTGTTGAGGTATATACGCTGAAGGACACTACCAATGGAATGCCAGGAGAACCCAATGGCATTTCCAACCAAATTAAATATATGAGGTGGTATTTTTTCTGGTAATTTTATTTTGCATTTATTTTAACTGGTATTTTCGCCTTACTCCGTGCATGGTCACACTGAACGTCAACTGGACCAAAAAAAAAAAGACGAATTTACCTAGATGTTCAAGTAAACTGGAGATTGATTACCTTGCTCCTCGATTGAAGTTTCCGTGCAAATGATTTGTCGCCTGTGCTTGAACACGCTGGACGAGCAGAATGCCGTGCTGCTGTTCGGTGGGGCGGTCGATAACGATAACAACGACAACAACGACGGGAATGGCAACAACAACAACAAAACAATGCCGGAAAGCTATTTGGTGCAATTGATCTCGATCCACTTGTACCTCTGTGTAAGTAACTCGTGGGAGTGTGGATAGGGGAAGGGGTGTGTACCTGCCATGCTCAACATGGATTCCTTTTTGCAGCTGTCCCGCGATGATGCTATCTCCACCTGCATCTGCTCCGAGTGCTGTGTGCAGTTGGAGAGTTTTCATAACTTTTGGAAACTGGTGGAGCTGAAACAGACGACGCTGTGCAGTCAGTTTCTGGAGATCGACTGCGACGTCAACTGGTCAGAGGAGAGCGACGGTGTGGAATACGAGCCCGAAGCGGAGGTGGAGGTAAAAGAGGAGCCCGAATTCAATGAATCCTATCTCAAAGCGGATCCCAAAGCGGCGGCCCACAAGTTTCCGTGCATGTTCTGCGAGAAATCGTTTAAGATGCGTCGCTATCTGGAGGAACACATAGCCACTCACACGGGCGATCGGCCCATAGCCTGTCCCTACTGTGACATGGCCTTCCGATGTCGCTCAAATATGTACACGCATGTAAAAAGCAAACACACAACGCAATGGCTCAAGGCCAGAGCAGAACGCGATGCGGCGAAGTGTCAGTTGCAGTCCAACCAAATGACCGAAGTCAAGACGGAGGCAGTTGATGAGCAGCCGCATCTGGAACCGCCACCGCCTCCTCCCCCACCTCCGCCTCCACCTATTCCCCCCATGGAAGCCATTAATCTGAGTATGACCAAAGCACCGGTTACCCAGCCAATACCCCACACCCGCTCCAGTCGCCGCAAAACACACTCGCCCAAAAAGGTGCAACCCACGGAATGCAGCGACGAGGCCGCCAGCGGTGACAGCAGTGCCGAGGATAATCTCTATCACAGCTTGCCGGAGAAACGGCTCAAGGAGAACGAGCTTATTCTGGCCAAATATAATGCGGTTGCTGCAGCTGTAGTGGCCGCCGCCTCTTTAAACACCGGCACTACCAGTGCCGTGACCGGCAGTCTCCAGCAGCGTCTCTGTGCTAGTTTAATGCAACAACAGCAGTTCTTCAATCAGGCCTTGACAGCGGTGGCTGCAGTCAGTACGAGCACCGTGACAGCGGCAGCAGCAACAACAGCAGCAGCGGCATCAGTGACGAGGTAAGTGGCCAGGATGTGAAGTAGAATATGCAAGATTAAGGGTGCAATAAAGAAATCAGAATTTAATGGCATGGGAAAGACTTTGGCAAGGTAAATGTAGAAGATCAAGGAACAATAATACATTCGATTTTGATCCCCTTCTTATACTTTCAGCTCATCTTCTGAGCCACCCATGGAGCACTCTCTCAGCAACAGCCTGCCAGCTTCGGTTCCAACCACCGCTCAGATTTGCCCGCCATCACCTGCAAACTGTCCCAATTGTGGCGAGCTCTCCGGCCTGAATCATCGCTGTCTCAGCAAGGCCAAATATGCCTGCGATGTGTGCGGCAAATGTTTCAAAATGAAACGTTACCTGGAGGTATGCATTTACCTTTGGTTCCCATTAATTCTAAAATTGCATTCCATTTTCCCCAGGAGCACTTTGCTACGCACACGGGCGTCAAATTGCACACCTGCGCCTTCTGCCCCACAGAGTTTCGCTCCAAATCCAATATGTATCATCACACCAAGCGTAAGCACAAAGTGGAATGGGAACGCTCGCGAGCCACACGCAATGCAGCCAAGTCTGGAGGACCCGAGCAACAGCCACCGGTGGCAGCGCAGTCCAGTCAGACAGCAGTTTAGGATGTGTGTGCGTGTGTGGATGCTGTGCAGCCATCAAATAACAAAAAAATAATTTCATTTTTTTTAATGCATATTAGCCACTTACGACGTACTTATTTGCAATTTTTTTTTTTTTTTCACGCGGGCCCACCCCCCCCCAAACCAATTTTTTTTTTTTTTTTTTTTTTTTTTTTTTTTTTTTAACCCTTTTTTTTTTTTTTTTTTTGAAAAAAAAAAATTTATTTAATATAATTTAATTTTTTTTTTTTTTTGGTAAAGCGGGAAGGAATTTTTTTTTTTATTTTTTTTTATTTTTTTTAATTTTTTTTGATTTATTGACCAAATTTTCTTTTCAAACATTGTTGGTGAATTTAAGACGCATAAAATACTCTTTGAGGGACAGATTAAACCGGAGTGTACATAAAATTTCACAATTTTAATATTTTGATCAAGGCTGCAAACCTCTCAAATTTTGCAGAAGGTCCGGTCCGGGGGTTCGAACCCGTTGTAAAGTCTAAGGTTCGGTTCTTGGACCGGTTCCTGCCACCCCTGAACCCAAGGTTCTGGTTCGAACCTCGGTTCAATTGAACATAACAAAATATTTTTCATTTTTTACTACTTATTGTTTAAAAAAATATTATTTATTTTAATAAGGCAATTTTAATTATTAAATTCTTTACCTGACATTTACAACATGTGAGAACTGCTTAGTTAAAGTTAACCCTCTAGTGCCCAAATTTTCTTTTCCAAGAAAAAAAATTATTTTTGGATTCAGTATGTATCAAAAGTGAATGTTTGTTTTAGAAAGACTTTTACTTTTGCACGGATCGAGTTTTATAGAACTATATCCTTGGACCGCCTAGAGACGGCTTTGGGAAGGTAGGCCAAGAAAAAATTAGGTAATCAATTCTTTTGTTTACACGTTTTATTATAAATGATATAAAGAAAGGCTCCAAAAACAAACAAAATAACAATTAAAACTAAAGTTACTTAAATTCACAAATCTTCAAATATTTGTGTACAAAAAGTTTGATTACTTATTTGTGATGAAAATCATAGAAACAGTCTTTTTTCTGGGAAAAGCACAGGTTTATATTACATTTACGGCAGACAATTTGAGTTTCGGAAGTACAACCAGGAAGCTTACAGGTTTTTTTGTCAGCGCGTGATAAAAACATTGGAAAATGCTCGACGGTATCATAACGTACATCATTAATCGGAAGGAAAGTTTTCTTCCCAGTGCATTTATTTTCCTTTCCATCAACTTGTCGCGGGCGCCCGGGTCCTTTTGGCAGATAAGGAGTTTGTAGCATGCAAAGCACATGTGCGACCTCTGATCGGAAGTTTGGCAATTGGTATTTTGTGTTATTAGCGTCGGGCTGGTTTATTCGGTGGAACAAAATGTAAGCGTTTACCATGGCTAAATCAAGCATATGTGTAAATAGTCGATTTGTATACTTGTTGCTCTTTACGGGAATTTTATATCGACCAATAAGTCCGTCCATTAAGTCGACACCACCCATGTGGCTGTTGTATTCGTGGATAACATTTGGGCAATTTATGTCAACGTACTTTTTTTTCGGAACGAACAAAACGTGAAACCTGACCTTTTGAATTCGTTTCATTCAGGAAAGGCTTTGTGCCCGCGTAAGTCGAAGCAAGTCGTACTGCCTTATTGTCCTTCCAAATCGTCAAAGACAGTTCGACACCTGATACAGATCCACAAAATTCTGTAGAATATCCACGCACTTGTTTCTTGAGGTCGCTGTCAGATGGCAGCTTACAATTTGGAATGCGATTCGAGCGAATAGTTCCCAAAGAAAATATTCCCCGGGACTTGAGATATACAAGAAGCGGCAAGGAAGTATAATAATTGTCAAAGTAGATAATCTGATTTTTGAAATCCGGAACATTGCGTGACAATCGAACAACTACATTTGCTGCCGCACCAAGATCTGGTGAGCCAGTTTGAACAACGTTGTCACCTGCTCCACAATATATCTCGAAATTATAGCAAAAGCCAGAAGAGTCACACAAATTGAAGAATTTCACTCCCCATTTGTGTGGTTTGTCTGGTAAATATTGTCTAAGAAAGGTCTTCATCTTCGTTGCACACATTTGTTCATCCACAGATAAGCGTTGGCGCATCGGAACTGACTGAAACTTCTCATTGAAGTGATTCACGAGCGGCCGTATTTTGTATAAAGGATCGTGGTCGGCAGAATCCTTGGAGGGCAACTTACTATTATCATTAAAATGCAAATTACCTCGTATTTTTTCAAAGCGATTTCTTGACATTGTGTTCTGAATTGTTCCAAATGCGTACTCCCCCCAATATGAACGAACATTTGGGTAGCGAAAAACTGACATCAAAAATAAAATGCCAATAAATTGTCGAATTTCTAAATTGGTTGTAGAAAACGAAGTATTGACATCCTTTTGGGCAGCATACAAATTTGTCTGCTGGGTGATATGCTCAATGATAGTATCATTCAAAAAGAATTGAAAACACTTGAATGGCGTATCCAGATTTTTAAGTACTCCGAGGTCAGGCTCAGTAAAGGATATTGCAGATTTATCCATGACTAGGTTCGTTTGGCGCCACAACATCTTTTTGAAAAGCGGTGATTTTGGGTCGATAGCCCAAACAGATCCTACACATTTAGCTATTGTGCTTTCTTTAACATGAGCAATATTATGCTCAGCAGGCGCTTTGCGTTTGCGTTTCTGTGCTTGAGGTGAATTGGATGCAATCGAACTTGAGGGTGACAACAATTTTGCAAAAGGAGTAGGACTTCCGCTTGAAGTTACACAAATCTCTCTAGCCAACATAGAATCCGACATATGTAGCACTTTTTCAATCGCTTCTTCATCTTCCTCTTTGACAGGAAGCGCTGCCTCGCAAACATCATCAGTCAAATCGTCCTCCAATTCTTCTTCTCCGTCCGTATCATTGTCAAAATCAACTGAATTTAAAAATTTTTCAATCTCCACGTCGGAAAGAGCTGATAGCTTATTCACTTGTCGTCGTTCCATGTCTACTGAAGCAATTATTTGTACTTAAATATGTCATAGGTTGTTCCACTTTCAAACTTACCTTATAATTTTTTTTCCCGAATTGTCCCAAGACCGCCTCTAGACGGGATACCTTATAAAAGCAATAGAAAGCTAACGAAAACTTATTTTTAGTGTGGGTTTCGTATTTTGAGTCCTTGAGACTATCAGCAACACGGTACAATTTTTTTTTCCAGCAGCAAACTTTTTTATAATATTTTAAAAAAATATTTATATTTTGCACTTTTTACAAAATAATTATTTCGTCCGAGTTGCACAAATTTTCTGCTTCAAATGACTACAGCAGCTTGCGCAAGCTCTAGTATGTATTCCAAATGCAACGAACTTATTTTTTGGACTTCCCCGAATTAGAAAAAACGCAAAACCGAGTCAAAAGGAATGAAAAGAATAAAATAACGGTGTTTTTAACCTTACCCGTCTAGAGGCGGTCTTGGGCACTAGAGGGTTAAGTAATCATAATATCTTCTAAGCTCTAGTGAATATATTTTCAAAAAAAATTAATTTAAAAGGTTTATTATTTAAGGAAGTATAGTCAAATCAATATTTCTTAAGTCATCGTTTTTTTTAATTTTCCAAAATTTTAAAACATTTGTCGATGTATTTCTCTTGTACAAGTTTCAAGCGAATCTATAACATCACTTACAGATTTTATATTTAATATTTGCCGTTGAGTCACTTAAATTGAGTTTGGAAAAACTTCCCTAGCTAAGAAAGAACTCTGGAATGCAAAAAATCTTTAAGAGATATAGCCTATTTCCACTGTAGCAAATATGTACATATTTTCACATATTATCACATATTCAATAAAATGTACCACATTCTCCAGAGGAAAAATGTACATATTTCAAATATGTGTCCATTCGCCCCGGAAGGTTTTCTACATTTTTTTATCTGTCATTTGGAAATTCATGAAACCAGAAAAGATAATTGAGAGTTATACAGCACATTTAGCTGGCTACTCAATCTTAACAGAAATGGCGTAGAGGTTAAGACATGAGACTAGAAATCAACAAGACATGGTTTCAAATCAGTAAAGGCATGAAAAAATGTTTGTTTTTTTAATTTTAACAAAATATGTACGTATGCTATGGAAACGCTCAAAAAAAATTAAGTGCATTTCGAAATATGTAATCATAATGGTTTATTTACAGTTTCTACTAAGTGTGCGAACTCTATTATTGTCAAACTGAACTTCCTTAAAAAGATCATTACTAGAGTCCTCTGGAAATTTATTGAGCTAACTCGTCATCGTGCAACAGGAAAAGCTTTGATTCACATGATAACCTTCATTAACATTGCATTCTTCTTATTGCATTTCTCTTTCGCTATGCAGTTGTCATTTAATACATAGTTCTCCTACCCATAAAATACCATATTTGCTTTTGCCGACGGTGATAGATAGGGAACCTTGAGGCCGTCAAACCTCAAAATATCTGATTTTATATTTTTTGATTATTCTCTATAAAATATGCTTAATGTTTTGATCCATGTTGTGCAAAGATCTTCACATTTGGAAAATTGTATGGAGAAAAAGTCCGGTCTAATGTACATATGAAGTTAACTCAAGTATGTTGGGTTACTAGATCAAGTGGCTTTCTTAGATTAAACGAATTTAACTTATGTTCAGTGTCGATTTCATTCAAACGGTTTTTCCTTCCAAATTATCTAGTAAACAATTTATATATGAAAACCATTAGGCTTTATTCAAAGCACAATCGTTGTACTATTATTTCCAATATTTTTCTGTTCACGTCTTTGAAAAACCATTTACTTTTGTGAACCGAACCTAATTTTTAGAAAAAGTGGTCCGGTTCGGGTTCAGGTTCGAGGAGTCAAAATTTTAGGCTGAATCATGGTCCGGTTCGTCGGACCCACAAAACCCGAACCGAACCGGTTCTAAGGGCTTCGGTTCAGGACCGGTTTGCAGCCTTGATTTTGATTAGCTTTTTCCTTGACTTCCTCTCAGTACAACGCCTCAGAATTGAATATGGATAGGTTAGTTTAGGTTGCAATGCGAGACTTACTTCTTCAAGTAGCCAATGAAGGTCCAATGTGTTACCATTTAACCCTTTCTAAGCAGCGAGTTAATTTCTATTTCAGAAATGTCTGACAGATCGTTTAGAAAAAGACGACCCAAAGTTGTCTTCTGCTAAGATCTGGACAATAACAGAAGAGGTTTTGTACACTCCTCATCCACTGAATTGCAGCTTTTACAGATGTCATTGAGTCTGATGCCTATAAGACAGTGTCCAGTAAGGGCCCCTACTGCATACAGGGAAATGTTTACTCCTTCTTGACGGGGTAAAGCCCTAGATATTTTAATGTTAAGAGTAGGCCATGTAAGCTTGGGTTCTTCATATGTGTGAGTCGTTTGCCATCGATTCTTGGTTATTCAATATGTAGTTTCCTTTGTTTGTAGCTTAAAGGTTGAAAGAGGCACCCTATGTCGCTCTTATACGGTAGAAGCTGAGTGGTGGTGTCAAGTCTGCCGAGGTGGTCAGCAATCTCGTTGCCTTCAATGTGGCAGTGTCCAGGCACCCAAAATGGATGGAAGGTAAGGAACTTCAACCGTTTGAGTTAATTCTCAAATCATCAACTTGAAGAGAATCCGAGTCAAAATCACCATTATCATTTGTAGAATCGCCATGCAGTAAGATATTTTTTTTTTTGTTGTTAGGCAGTTAGAGAAATCTTGAAGTAAAATTATACCTGCTAAATTTGTGCCTCAATTCCACAATTTTGTTTTCATCCCGAATTGTAAGTGTAATGTAAAATTGGCTGTACAGCCCCAAAGGGCCAAGCTAATCTTCTCTCATTCCAAATTACTCTAAAATTTATAAAATCTGCCATGCTTCTTCCTTCCCAATAATGCGTTGAATAACTCCAATGAGCTTGTAGTCCTTTAGTTTTGACCGTGAACAGAAAATTAAAATAAGTTAAAATAATTTGTTCTAAGTCTTAAAATTAAATTTCCTTCACCACTTACGAATTTCCTTGCGTTTCTTGAGGAGATTCAAAATACAGAGCGGGTTGAAATCAATATTATCAAGGAATAAAGTGATGGAAGCTATATATAGGGGTTGATTTAAGATGGCGTTCTAAAATGATACATGTTTCAATACTTTTAATATACAACACCAAGAGTGAATTATAAAAACAAGCAGCGCAGACAAAAAAATGTATAATTCACCTATTACGAAAACACAATCCTTTAACAAAATCATTTAAAAGTGCGGCGCAGCTGGCTGTGTAAGAGGTGAATTACAAAAAGAGCGCCGCAGGCAAAATTTGTTGTATTTCATCTTCCACAAACCTTTCACAAAGTCCTTTAAAATAGCGCCACAAGAACTTTCGTCTTCTTCACTATTGGTATAGTAATATTATAACGAGAAAGGCAAAGCTAACTTCGTCTGTACCGAAGTTTTGATACACTTGAAATAGCTTGTCTCAACGGTTAGCGACTTCGACCAAACTTCGCAGATCAGCTTAAAAACATTACATATTACCCATGACCGTGTTTGAGAGCAGTTATATTGAGAGCAAAACAGTTTTTCTCACTAAAATCCATTTTCCGACCGAACATTTGTATGGCAGCTACAAGAAGTAGTTATCCGATCCAGTCGGTTCCGACATATTAGCAGCGTGCAGTAAAAAGAAGACTCTGTGCAAAGTTTCAGCTCGATAGCTCCAAAACTGAGGGACTAGTTCGCGTAGAAACAGACAGACGGACGGACAAAGCTTAATCGACTCAGCTCGTCATGCTGATCAAGAATATATATACCTTATGTGGTCGGAGATGATTCCTTCTATGCGTTGCAAACTTCTGGGCAAAATTATAATACACTTTTCAAGTGTATAAAAATATTGAAACATGTAACATTTGGAACGCCATCTGAAATTAAACCCTACATTCTATACCCGTTGTCGCCCACGGTAATTGTTCCACCTTTTATTTCCCACATTCTACTTCAATTTAAAATCAATATATCGCTTTTATTACTACTATTGCTAAATAATATTGATTTCAACCAGAGATTAAAACCGAAATAACGGTTACTGTTTCGGCCGATCGCTTTTTCCGGTTACGGTTATATTACGGTTTTGGAATATCGGTTACGGTACTGGTTAAGGTTATTAACTTTATTCTGTTTCGGGTTTTGGTTACGGTTACGGTTATTAGTATAAAATATAACTTTGACAAATCTTGCCGACAAAGGCGGTGATTCATTATAAATTCTACTCCTGAAAACAAACGCTTAACACTTATTTGTGTGGGTGGTACTGCTAGCAAAACTTTTGATAATTTAAAAAGATCTGGAAATATTGTTTAATTTTTTCCGACCGTTCCAATATGTGTCCTCTGCCTCTTGTTGCCTCTGCCTCTGTATACTTGTTTCTGTTTCTGTTCTGATAACCGGTTATGGTAATAATGGTTATACGGTACGGTTATAAGAAACGATATTTTTTTGGTTACGGTTACGGATTCGGTTACAAATTGTAAAGTGTTTTTAGCGGTTAAGGGTTACGGTTTCGGTTACGGTTTTAATCTCTGATTTCAACCAGCTCTTTTTTTTATCTCCCTCACAATTTTTGGATTATTTTTTCATCCATTCTTTCTCAAAGTAATGTAAAAATCTTAGAAGTAGAGCATGAGTTTCCTTGCGTAGGTTCAATATTTTGGCTTTCAGGCTTATGAACATTTCTTCAATCAGCCGAGGTTGAATTAACGGCAAACTTAAAAATGTGCGTACCATTTGAGGCAATCTTCATTCTCGCCTAAATGGTTGGTAATAATGAAACCAGCAGCCATTCAATTGCGTTTGTGGAGTATGATTGGATTTGTCTGATGCTCGGTCTTGGTAATGGCTTTGCACTAATTTTTCGAGCACAAGACATAAATTGAAATGATAACCTTTTAACTAACTTTTGTTATTTTGAGCACAAAATTTTTTTAAAACATTTTACGAGATTTTAGAAAAACGGGGAAATAACGCCCGGGGATGTTATTTCTCACTGTCAGGGCGTTATTTCACTATTTGGAGTGCCATAAGGCCCCCTGAGCGTTATTTCATGCACCCGATTTCTGTGCCAAAATGTAGCGAAAAGTATCTGAGCGAAGCCATGTTTTGAGTAAAATTGTAAAATAGCTCTAGTATCTGTACTTTTATAAAACATGAGGAGATCCGAAGGTTAAGATTAAAAGAAAGTGCGAATGCAGTTGCCCACCAACTGCACAATTTATGAAGGACGCTCAAGCCCCAGTGAAAAGTGTAAGACGCATCGTCCACAAAATAGTTGGCCTCTACGTGGAGTATACTGCGCTGAAAAATTACATTAATTAAGTGGTTGAGCCGTACAGAAGACGATACCTTTCCCATCCTATGGCTAGGGAGCAAGAAGTGGAAGAAGCAATGGCACATAACATCCGCGGAGTCATTTTTGATTTAAACCAAATTTTTTCAGAATTTAGACCACGACATGCCGACCAAAAGTTAACTTTGTACCAACTTGCAAATTCTTGTTTATTTAGAGACAATTTCAAAAAATTGGAAAAAAACCAAAATAAATCAGACAAATGTTTTTGATTTTAATGCTAGCGTTAAACTCAGATATTTCAAACCATTTGCAAGGGTATAATTACTTCTTCACAGACGAAGTTAGCTTGGCCTTTTCGGTTTTTAAATAGATTAGCTCCCACCTCTCAAACTTACAAATTCGCGCCTGGTAGAAGTTTCGCAGAACAAAAGGAGGCACATTCTCTTAATGTCTTGCTCTGGGTAGTAAGTTACAAGCAAACCATCTGCCCCGCTTTCTCTGACTTTCAGCATGTATTTCTCTTGAATATCCACATTTTTCATCACCAAAAACTCCTCTTTTGAAGTCGGCCTCATAATTTAGAAACTTTCAGAAGGAATTTGTGTGTTGTAAACATTTGCTGGTCTGGGATTGATGCGTATGTGATGTGGTGTGCCTGGAAGATGCAAGCTAACGCGTCAACCATGGATCGAAAAGCTATTTCATGTGCAAATGCTTAAAGTGCCGTCGGCTGTGCCTAGAAGATGTAGTCACCTCTAGCACTTTCGTAACCGGGTTGTTCCATATAATTCCTTGAATTCAATGGAAGATCTAATCTAAGTATTCGGCGTAGCTTGTGCTGTAATTCAACAACTTCCCAAATCATTAAAGGCAATTTGAATTTTTAAAGTCCTCAAAGTAGTTCTCCTTCATTCCATGGTTTCTTTGAGCTCAGTTTGTTAAAAAATGTATAGCAGTTTTGCAACTGAAGCAAATTCAGAAGATAGCTATTTTAAAAAACTGCCCCCGGAATAATACTTTAAAAGCTAATCCAACTTGATATTAGATGGATGCAAGTAACCGAGCAACAAATGTAACCAGAGCATCATATGCAGTTTAATAATTAGATCTCAGTTTAGTCCCGATAGAGTTATTGATAAAGCCGTAGAAATTTAGATACTTGTCGAAAAACATTACAGAGGTATGCGTGTGTGATGTGCGATGTATCCAGTATCCAACAGAAAATACATAACTCAAAATGAAGAAATCCGAATTCAAAGAACGTCTTGGTGGTGGCGGACATAAGGAACGATGATGCGGATCGCCAGTTCATGGTCAGTCAGAGCATTCTGCTAGAAATCTTGAATGTTCTTGTGTGGTAAAAGTTGATTCGATTCTGTTGCTCTGCTGCTTGAAATCCGCTTTCCGCTTTTGTCTATGACATTTATAGACTGACTTTGCTTGAAGATGGCCCTTTAGGCTTGGCCTTGGGTTTGCATGCGCGCTTCTTTCGCTTGGGGCATCTCTGCTTGGGCTTGGGTTTGAGTCCCCTCTTCTTTGGTTTGGGCTTGCCAGATGCAGGCTTACGCTTGGGCTTACGTACGCGTTTTTTCTTCACCTCGGGACAACTGTTGCCCTGATTTTCTCCCTTTCCCTTTGAAGGCGGTCGAGAACAGAACATATTTCGACGTTTTGGGACCCTTTTCTTTTTGGATGCATCACACTTCTTTGAGGGCGTTCGAGAGCAGGACAATTTTCGACGTTTTGAAGCAACTTTCCCTTTGGTATCACATATCTTGCGTTTTTGGGCCTTTTTTGTTTTGGTAACCCAATCATCAGAATCGGATATATCCATTTGGCTGGCGGAGTCGCTGCTAAGATCAAAGTCTGTGCTGCTGTTGGAATAGCAGCTGACATCAGCAGAGTCTGAATAGTCGCGTTGTTTTCCGTATATAGAACGGTAGACATCCTGTAAACAAATCATTATTTATATTCAAATTTTTTCTATAATTTCGCTTACCGGTGAATATTGCAAGCGTCGTCTCTTGGACATATGCTGCCAGTGCTGTGCCGCCTTTTGCACTGGTTCGTTTCCACTATTGTTACAGAACAGCTGAAATTCACGTTGGAAATTCACATAAGGATACTCCATCATGTCCCCCAAAGACTTGGTAGCATTTCCAGTTATATTATGCAGTTTTGGTCGGCGCTTTAACTTGTATCCTTCATCATCCATATATTTTGTCTTTGGCTTGCTCTTGCTTTCGTCTTCATATTCGTCGTTATTGACATCAAGATTGTTCTTGATATCCTCCAAGGACTTGGTAAGCTCGACATCTTCATCAGAATAAGAATGGTTAGATTCTTTTAGATCCAAGTCTACGACTTGGCCATTAAACGACGACATATTTTTGCGCACAAAAACCAAATCAAATTTTGATGCTCACAAAAACGAAATAATTGTTCAAATTTTACTAAAAACTTAAAAAAATTTATATTTTTAATACACAAGCGTTCAATGTGTTCAATAGCCGGAACAAGCACGTTCCCCTCCGAGTGTGCTACATTTCAATCCGATCGAGAGCCTGCCACATTGTGTTGCACGTTGCATACTACATTTTAATTTGGCTCCCGATCGACCCCCAAAGACGGAGTAGTTTTAAGTTGTACACTATCACATTTTTAGCTGTGCTCTGACACTGAATCCAAACAAATCTGGCCATTGTATTCAAATTTTATGCGGCATATGGCCCATATCAAATCTGTAATTTTTCGGAGTACACTACGATGTATTTTAATATTGGCTTTACGTCATGTCACCGATTCTACATCATATCCAACTGCTGGAACGAGGGTTTCGTGCTTTACTCTAAAAATTTTATGAATCCAGGGTCAAAATCCACTACTTGGGGATATATTCAAACTTCAACATGAGACTTAACCACGGTCCCACATAGTTTTAAATATCATAATTACTAAACTCTATCCCTAGACATGTCTTTTTGTAATAACATTGAAAATAATTAGCGTAAGTGACAAGGACCAGGATGCACTAGACACTAAAGCACTCATTTCAACACTCGTTGTGCATTCCAAACACAACGTAAGCTAAGTTAGATTTTAAGAATAATATATTTTCAACAGAAGAAAGATCGCTCCGAAAAGCGACTCAAATTAAAATCTACAAACTGAACAGTCTCTACACAAGATGTGTTATCAACCTAATCTGCGTACCCGCCTCACACTGGCACAAGACGTGTTTTGCGTCCACCACAGGTCCTTCCTACACCAAAGATAAGTAACGGCCATGCTAGGGAAATGTCTGCGGAATGCGCTCGAGTTTTTAAATGCACTAATATTTGCATCATCTGCAATGATAGCTGGTCTGTTGAAGAAGAAATGTGGCTTTTTTGTTACATTTGACTCATTATGATCCGCAACGTGAGATACGTTACGTGACAAGCCTTTCTTTAACACCGTACTTCTAATACTTTTCATAAATTTTTACATGTAGACTTTTGCGTAATCATTAAGAACATAAATTTTGATTATAATTACACGACCTGATTACCCAGCTCAGTTTTCGTCTGATTTGCTGTCAGACCGTATAAAAGACAGTCTAAGTAGACATAGTTACTCAGATGAGCGATCAGACGAAAAAGAACCGGTTCTATTTGGCCTGAGCACTCAGCTGAGTGTCATCTATCGAATTACAGTGTGACCTAATTGCAGTGTGCTGGTGTTGCCATTTTTTGGCCGACGACATACAATTGTTATAGAAGTTTAAATTAAAATTAGCGTAAATATCTGGAACCCCGTATTGCAGTCCACACAACAAAAGCTGGGCCACAACTCGGCCTTCTACGAGACATCGAAGCCAGTCACGGCTCCACATTGCTAGCTTCGTATACTTTTTCTTTCTTCCATATTTTTTTCATCTTGGATTTTACTAGGACGGGAATTCAGCGCGCTTTTTATTTTGCTCATCTTCTTCTTTTATGTAAACAAAACGTCACAATCTTCAAATGAACCAGATGATTCCGATGAACCAATCGTTCTGCAACTGGCTCATCTGATCTTCTCAGGCATGTATAAATGCGAAACTATGCTGATCAGACTAGTTTCATCTGAGTGATCAGGTCGTGTAAATGGAACTTAAGATAAGTTAGCTGCATAAAATGAATAGATGTTTTCGGTTTTTGGTTGAGCATTCTGTACAATTGCCCATATCCAAAATCGAAGGACCTCATTGAAATTTCTCCTTGTCATTCGCTTGTGTGTGTGGTCGTTACTCATCTTTGTGAGTTCTAGAGTGTTTGCTTCCACCAACTGCACTCTTCCTTGTCATCATGGGCAACTCTTTTTAGGAAGCTCCTAAAAAAGCCATGTCTACTGAGGAAGCCATGTCTCCGGATTAGCTTCCCAATTGTTAGTGTTGACATTTTTTCAATATAACTTTGGCTTTTTTTCCAAAAAGTATTTTTACTAGACATTCAGCGATATTCATAAATTTAGTTGGATCATTTTCGAACCAAAACCTTCTTTCAAACTATGGGGACCGGTTCGAAAGGTTCACTATGTGGACCAACTGCTTCAGCCGGTATTCAAATTAATAGTACCAGTATTGCCTGTCAAGTAGTAAACTTTATTTCGTTTTAGACTTTATACATTTTACAAAGATTAAAGGAAAGGATTATGACCATTTCGGGGGGATATAAAATGATGACCTTTAGTAATCGTAAAAATAATAAATGTGTTTCCATACATTGCTATGCGGAGTTAAAAATTAAATGTACAGCTACCAAAAATGAGTTGTACTTATCTATCCATACATCCTGTTTATTGTTAATCCTAATAGATGGGGACATGGGATGGGAGACCCAAATGGGTTCGTAATGGTGATGAATGTGTGTGTGTGTGTGTGTATGTGTCTATGCTGTAATTGCTAACCCTAGACCATCGTCTTCTGGTTATAGCTGCCCACGCTTGCCGCTCACTGAGATTTATGTTGTTGGGAGTATATTTTATGGCGTTGGTACGGGTACTGGTGTTAATGCGACGATGATTTAATTAATCCTACGCCAAACGCTTGCTAAGCTCCACCGAGGGCACTGAGAACACAAAGGAGAGGCAGCCAAAGCGTAGTAGGCTGCCATGAGCCAGCACAGCAGATCCCTCCCAGGCGCCGGGGATCATGGGCACTGTCCCGGAGGTCTGGCAACGACAAGCAGGTTTTACAATGGGCGCCAATCTGTCAAAGTAAAAAAAAAATATTTTTAAATACAATTTAAATTTTGTATAAATTAAGTATTTGCCCCAAGACCCGCACAATGAGCACCCAAAACTTAAGACTGTTCCTAAACCGGAAACAGCCGACTGAATTTTGACATACTAAAACTCAAATTATCTCTTGCTTGAATTATTTTTGCTGAAATTTAACAAGATGTCAAGAGAGCGAGTGCGGCTACCTTTTTAACCCTCCGTTGTACACCCGTGTCTGGCCAGACCTTTTTCGACTTTGAACGTAAATTTAACACATTTCTATTATAGCTAGCGACTCGGCCTTCCAGGTAGCTTCCTAAAATTTAATTCTCTATCGATTTATGCATAAGAGGATTTAAAGATCCTGAACGGACGAAAAAGGATTTAAAAAGTTACATCTTCGGTTGTACACCTCGGGTCTGGCTGGACCTATACAAAATGTATGGAAACATATGGAATATAATGTATTTTAAATGTATTTATAATGTAATTAAACCAGTGGCCATTCTATATTATAATGCACAAAAAGCCGGTGTCGATTGTATGGATCAAATGGTCACGCATTTCACATCAAAACGGCCAACATGTCGATAAACTTCGTCGAAAAAACTTGTTTTTTTTATTCTTGTTATAATTATGTTGTTTTCTTATAGAGTTAATTTTTTTTTTTTTTTTTTTTTGTTTTTTTTAAGGGTTTTTTATTTTTAATTTTCCCCCTTCATCTTCTTTTAGCTTATTGGTTTCGATTTTTACTTATATCATGGTAAATAACCACGATTTTCTTAAATCAACAGTACTCAAATTTTACTTTTATCAGCATAAACCATGAGTTTTGGCTTTGCATTTGCTTGTTCTGGTACCAGATATTACATTTTTTCGTAAATTTTTCATAAATTTGGTTAAAAACGCATTATAACTTTCATCAAATTTCTATGAATGTCAAAATTAAAAAACAAAATGATGCAGTTAAAAAGATGGTGAAATTTTTAAGAACCACTAAAACCAAGAAATTCGATATTTGCTTCTATCGGTCCAGAGTTATACTCTTTTTAAGCTGTACCCATTTCATGAAATTAAGAATATTAAAAGATGTTTGCCAGTTTTTGCATCGGATTTGCTTCTAATACTTTGAATATGTCATGTACCCCCATACAAATAGGCCAGACCCGAGGTGTACAACCGAAGGTTTTAGAAAAGGTGTACAACGGAGGGTTATGTATATCTTGGTCCAGAACTGAATCCATTGGACTACAAACAAGGCTATGGCTTTCTCTACTCGACAAACAAATATTTTGTCATTGAAGCGCGCCCTTGTCCGAGCAGTTGACAATAAGTGGCAAGCGAGACTTCAGCGTCGCTAGAAGGCACAAGGCCGCCATTTCGAATAAGTTGTTCTACGATTTGTGGCCATTGAGTAACCGAATAAAAAGATGAAAAAAGATTGATGACCAAAAAACCGTGTACCAAAACAATTGCAAGTACTAGGTAAATTCTGTGCATCTTTGGTACAGAAGGGTTGCCCATATTCGACGGACCCATCTGGCAACGCCATAACTTTTGACAGAGATGTCAGATCGCTTAATGACATACCGCGTTTGAAGCGTCAGTCCAAGCAGATTTTTACCATGGAACAATACACGCCACGCGAGCGCTCTGAAATAGTTGAAATTTACATTCAACAGAACAAGTCAATTGTGAAAACTCAACGTGCTTTTAAAAAATTAAAAAATGTGACCGAAATGTGTGAAATGGGACCGTAAATAAGCAAAATTGCCGTATTTACGCCACTGAAAATCCTCAGGAGATTCAAGAAGTGCCTCTTCATGACGAAAAAGTCACAGTTTGGTGCGGCGTTAGTGCGAAAACGGTCATTGGGCCGTTTTTCTTCCAAAATGAAAATGGCCATGCTGTTACCATCAACCAGGAGCGTTATCGCGACATGATGACCAATTTTGTGATGCCAATTATTCGTCGAAAGCGTATGAGGCAGTTCTGGTTTCAACAAGACGGCGCTCCACCGCACACAAGTCGCATAACAATCGATTTTCTGAAGAAATTGTTTCCGGGCCGTTTGATGTCGAAAAGTGGTGATTTGGACTGGCCACCGCGTTCGCCCGATTTGACGCCGCCTGACTTCTTCTTGTGGGGATATTTGAAGTCAAAGGTTTACGTTAACAAGCCAAGGACCGTAGAAGAGCTCAAGGACAACATTCGTGAAGAAATAGCCGCTATTCCGGCCGAAATGTTGGCGAAATCGATGGAAAATGCTGCAAAAAGGGCACAATACGCCATCAACGCCAGAGGCGGCCATTTGAGAGATATCATATTCAAAAATTGATGTAAACAAATCTACTTGGAACAAATTAAATGATTAAGATTGCCAACCGCCAAATTTTTATTTTTTTCTTTGATTTTAAAAAAAAAAATAGAGGGAAGCTAACTTCGGCTGTACCGAAGTTTATATACCCTTGGAGCATGATATATGCTGCCAGTTTTTTATATGGCAATACGATATATTCATCAAAAAAGTTTTTCTCACTAGAACTACATTTTGGACCGATCGTTCCTATGGCAGCTATATGCTATAGTCATCCGATTTAAATCAAACTTGACAAAATTGTGTGGTAGTATATAATATAGATCTGTACAACGTGGGAGCGATAGCATTGAAAACAAAAAAAGTTTTTCTTACTAAGACTTTTTTCAGACCTATCTTTTGTATGGCAGCTATACTATATAGTTGCCCGATTTGCATAAAACTTGCTGAAATTATGTGAAAGCATAGAAAACTTATAAATACGGGGGTTGGGAGCGATAGCATTGAAAACAAAAAGTTTTTCTCACTAAAACTACTTTTTCAACCGATCGTTCCTATGGCAGCTATATGCTATAGTCATCCGATCCGGCCGGTTCCGACAAATGTGCAGCGTATTTATACCAAAAGACTTCGTGCAAAGTTTGGTTGAGATAGCTTTAAAACTGACGGAGGAGATAGCATAGAAACAGACGGACAGACGGACAGACGGACGGACAAAGCTTGATCGACTCAGCTCGTCATGCTGATCAAGAATATATATACTTTATGTGGTCGTGTTGTCTTTTCGACTCCACCTTATTGCGGTCAAATTCAAGGTGAGTTTTTTGAACGTGATTTACCCAGGTTATTTTACAAGTAAGCCCCACAAGGAGTTTTTTCTTGTAAGTGGTATCCCCAAGAAAAGGGCCTAGTCCACTGCTGTCTTTCTCGTGAACTTCCTTCTATAAGTTAATATTTTATTAATTTAGATATAAGCAAAGAAAATATTCCCCGCATTAGACGGATAAAGGATCCTGGTTAATCTTCGCATCGTCAAAGAATCTACGAGATGCTCTTGGCCATTGGGAGGATGTATAATCCCACTTAAGGCAGTTAAAATGGGCAAATATTTTGAAATATTTGCGCAAATTATTTGCCTGTGGGACCTTACCCTTACAAACATCACAACATATAATAACTTTTTAATGGATCACCCTTTATTTTTCAGTATTTGTAGCCGACACGTCGTTAACGAGTGCAAAGAAAAAACAGAAAAGGCCAGGGAGCAAACAAAACTTATTTGACCGCGAGACGGTTGCTGCTTTGAATGCCCTAAGGTTTTCTGAATGTATTCCTCTTGGATATTACTCTAGTATTACTGAGTACTAATATCCAACGTTAGTTACGGGAAATGGAAATATAAATGGAAAAGACAGCGATGGCGATAGAGAAATAGAGATTTACATCAAAACGAAAAGGGCAAGAAGAAACAGAAAGAGAGAGGGATAACCGTGGGCAAGTTAAAAAGGAAGAAATGAAAGTCCAAAGGAAAGACGCAAAGTTAAATTCGAGTTACAGTGAATATCGCTTATATGCAAAAGTTATAATGCAGCAACATTTTTGCATATAAGCGATATTTGCATTTAAGCGGTTATCGGTTATATGCAAATCATTTGCATATAAGTAATCTATCGGTTGTAAGCAAAAACTTGCATATAAGCAATTCAGTGAATTCAGTGAATGGCACATATGTGTAATTTAGCTATTAAATAAGGGTAACTTAAATTACTTTACGTTTGTTTCAATGTTTTCAAAAGCGGTAATATATTATTATATAAGAAAAGTTTCGAAGTAGTGAATGTAAATTAAGTAGGGCCTCTTTTGTTAAGGGATGTTTTGTATTGAACAAAATAATTATCCTCAAATGGATTTTAATTTTCTTTCAATACAATACAATAATACAATCTTCTCGTCCGAAATAATTCCAAATCAGGCAAGTTCATTGTCACATTGAAGATTGAACCTTGCAAATTCGGATTTTCATCACATTTGAGATTTACTGCACTAAGAAAATTAGTATTGCTTCTGGGTTTTGAATCATTTTAAACTTTGCTTGTGCTATTTCTATTCTTTTTCTTGTGAGGATTAGTTACAACACCTCGCTTGCATTGTTTTTAATGCACCAAATGTTGCAGAGCCTTGCTTTATCCTTCGCAACAAGCAGGTTTTAATAACACGATTTCTCTTCTTCCAGCTGCTATGTGTCAGAGCTTACAATTTGAAGCTGATTTCACATTTTCTACTTGGAGGAGGGGTGCCAGAATGATCTTACGGCCGCGTGAAAACAAATACAAATGCACAAAATATATCTTAAGCTAGAACAACAACAAGAAATAGAACAAGTTGTGAGCTTAAACTCCTACCTTCCAACAATCTCAGTATACCTGGCTGGTAGAAACTTGTCTCTCTCCTCTGGAAAATCCAGCTCAACTATTTTCACTACTTGGACCAAGATAGTGAACACTCAGCTCAATGTCACTGTGGACGGAGGAAAAATTCCTAAAAATCTTGGGAGTGACTTTTGACAATCTCTTCTTCTTTGCGAGGCACGCGGAGAACACAGCCCTCAAAGTTAGAGAAAGAAATGGGGCCCTCAAAGCCATAGCTGAAAGCCCTTGGGGAAAGGAGAAGGCACCAGCATAGACCGCAGCCATCTGAGACACACAATACAAAGAAAGGCCCACTTTTGCAACCGTTCATTATGTATTTATGGCCGCTGAACTCAGATAAATTGTCCTTTTCTCCCAGCACGTCAGGCTTACGAGATATCTGCATAAACGTATGTTTAGCGAGGTATCTTTACATTTGTTGGTCCTGTGGCCAAACAAATTTGTTTTAATGTAAGCTGCATTGAACGACGTTACAGAAAAACCAAACACGAAGATTTGATTTTGCTGATAAGGTACAAATTTTTGGATTTTAATATTGAAAATGTGGTTATTTTTTGACAAAATCGATTCTGAAAAATTTTCTGCTAATATTAAAATTCTTAGGAAAAATAGGTGGTTGTCCTTTGTTGTAAAAAAAAAAAAAAAGTAGTAACAAAAAAGAAAAAAATGGCTGCGCAATCACGAAATAATAGTCCAAAGTCGATCTTTTTTGAAAAAATTGAAAACGATGTCGGATTTGCCAAGTGCAAGATATGTGCTGCAAGACTGTTATTTAAGTCTACGACATAAAATTTGAAGAAACATCTTTTAACAGCGCACGAAGGAAACGATTTGTTAAAGTCTCTGGTTTGTTCATGAATAATACATTTTATAGCATGGTAAATGTTTACCATGAATAAATTTACGTGCAGAAACTAATTGGCGGTCGACCATGGTTCTTTTTTAATTGAATTTCAAAGTTTGCATTTTTCCCCATACAAATATATGCCCGATCACATATGCTATATATTTTACATGCTTACAACATTTGCAGAATAATCAAGACAGTTCTGAAGTCAGAAAAGACGAACTGACACAGGAAGATATTGACGGCAAATTGTTAGAATTATTTTCAAAGGGCTTTCAGCCATTTAGCCTGGTCGAAGAATCATGCTTTAAAAAATTTGTAGCTGCCCTCAATCCAACATACAAAATACCAAGTAGACATCAAGTCTCACGTACGTTAATACCGGCGCTATTTGAAAAATGTCAGCAACACATAGCTATTAAAATTAGAGAATCAAAGTCGGTGTGCCTAACTACAGATTTATGGACATCAGTTAATAACGATAGCTATATGGGTGTGACCATCCATAATATAAACTCAAATTTTGAATTGCAATCAATGTTATTGGGATGTTTTTCCACGCCCCAGTCCCATACTGACGAAAATCTTGCAAATAAATTAACTAATTTAACCAGTAAATGGGGTGTAAGAGGAAAAGTGATTCTGGCTGTATCAGATAACGCAGCAAACATAA